>JAUEJL010052498.1:0-20606 GCA_032274825.1 Drosophyllum lusitanicum
AAAGCCCGGAGGGGGTACCCGATGGGGCTACCCGAAACACCCGAAATGGTGTTCCCGAGCTCACCCGAAGGTACCCGAAGGTACCCGCCTCTCATCGAGTGATGCATAACGTTTGGTCTTACAAGTTAATCCTTTCGATTCTTCTTTCTTTCTCTCCTCTTTTCATCCGTTTACTTTTCGTCTTTGAAAAACTTGAGAATCAAGTGTTATAAAGGAAAATATCGATGAATTATTTTTAGACTAGTTTCTTCTGGTTTATTTTCTAACATTTGAGCTTATTATGAGTTATAAGAAAAAAAAATAAGCCCGACTTATAAAAACTAAACCGGAAAAACAAATTTATGAAAAATAAGCGCGAAAAATAAGTTTTTGATAAGCTAATACATTCACTCTTAAATCAGGGGGTGTTTGGTAGAGAGAAGAGAAATGGAAAGAATTGGAAATAGAAATAGAAATGGGGAAGAAAAGAAAATGGCGAGAAATGGAAATGAGTGAAGAATTCCCTATTTGGTATATCAAATAAATGAAAAGAGAAATGGGGCTCAGGTCACCGGACGGCAGCAACTGCACCGCCTTGCCGACGCCGGACTACTCATCATCGTCAAAACTAATTCAATCGCAATAGACGAACGCTGGAGTCACCGGAAACACATGGCAACAGATGACGACAACTGCGATTAAGGTTGATGAACGGCGAAAATTAGGGTTCTATCTCGACAGACGACGACGGTTGCGGCATTGGCCACCTCGCCGGAAACACATCGCAGCAAACGAAGATGATGTCGGCTGCGGCGTTGATCGCCTCGCCAGAAGGTCGACGACAATTTAGGGTTCATTTGAAACAGACAGCAGTTTAGGGTTTGATTGCAACAGACAACAACGACATCGTAACAAACGATGACGACGACATCGCAACGGACAACGACGACATCGTAAACGACGATGATTCAACAGTTTAGGGTTTAGCACAACACACATTGCACATCGCAAGAAGGTAGGTTGCCATTTCTCTCTGTTTCTCCACAAAATGGAGAGAAATGAGAATAAAAAAGAGGATGAGAAATGGAAATAGTTGGAGAAACCATTTCTCCACCCAAATGAAAACCCATTTCTCCCTAACAAGAGAAATCACCTCATTTCCTTTTCTCCCCATTTCTTTTCTCTCTACCAAATAACCCCTAGAAATGTGAGAGAAATAGATAAGGTAAGAGGAAATACAAAATTTCAATTATAAAACTTCTCGCTCTTGTTTCCCTTTTATAATCATATCAGCACTATATCACTTTCACTTTATTTCCCTACAACCAAAGTTTACGCTTCCCTCCTTTCCCTCACTTATTTTGTCTTTTTATTTTAAAATGGAAGAGAGAGAAGAGAGATATATAAAAAGATAAAAGATAAATGGGGTGAGGTTGTGAGGGGTTGGTGTGGGTGGGTGGCTGCGGATTGAGAGAGCCGGAGAGTGGGGCTTTTCTCGGATTTGCGATATGATGTTTTGGTATTCCTTCCCTTTTTCCGTCATTTTAGTGTTCGTTCCCCATTCCTGCCGGACAATGAACTTGATCATTGGGCGGGTCAACCAATACGGTTAGCCTGAAGGGAACAGATATAGTTAAAACAAAGACGAGGTCGATTTATATATTAGGTAGATATGACATTGAAAATTAATATATATATATATATACATACATACATACATACATATACATAGTCTTAAAATACAAACCTTAAAAATAATGTATCTAGTACATGTAGAACTTAAAGGACCATGATTTGATAATTGTAAAACATGATTTTGCATTTCAATATGTTATTTTATTTCTTCAAAATGTATCAAACTACACCGTAATTGTTATTGTGTGTATCTACTTCTAAAAGTGTTATTATGTGTATCAAACTTTGAAAAAATGTGTTATTGTGTGTATCAAACTTTGAAAAAATGTGTCATTGTGTGCATTAAATTTTTTATTGTATGTACTAAACTTATATTTTTTTTTTGTTTTTTATGTAATCAACATCCGTACAATTAGCAACAAATTATAAGTTCAATGTACATAATAACAATTTGAAAATCGGATACACACAATAACAATTGATGCATAGTTAATACATTTTGGAGAACTAAACCTTAGAGAAAATAATGCATCCAGAAAATGTTGGATGTGAGACAATTTTGGTAAAATAAGGACACTGAGGTCGGTGACGATGGAGATGGTAGTTGACAAATAAGAAGATGTAATGGGTGAGATAGAGAAGGAGTTAGAGGATGGAAAGATACATTTTAGGACAGATGCAGTGTTTGAACTATGGTGCATTTAAAAAGAACTATCTATTTCTAACTTAGTATACAATTATGGATAGGGATTGAATTGATCACTTAAATTAGTGATAACCATTTCATCATAAGAAAATGTGAATCACAAAGTATTGCCAAAGTAGAAGGCTTTCCCAATCTAAAAAACTACTTGAATCAAGAATGAACTAGTGGTAAAGCATATATGAAATTTGAATAAATTATGAAGTAAGTCATTGATACATTGAGAATTGATACAAATAGATGAACAACTCAAACAGATGAAAAGAAATATATTAATGAAATGTTAACATACATTTGGAATTCAGTTATCAACACTAGCCTAAACTTGGGAACTCCCCTTACTCACCGAGACATAGTGACTTCAAACTACAAAATCTGTTTCGTAAACCAAATAATGGTAGAAATTGTTTACAAAAAAGAAGAAGAAGAAGAAATAATTATTGATGCACAACATACGAATTGATCCACCAAACATACACTAAAATAGAGGAGAGGGCGGAGGTTAATTGCAACCACAAAAATATTCGGCTCGTTAGCCTCCAACGTGCGGCGGTTGGAACTAACCCTATTCTCATAGATTTGGAGTGGACGACATCATATTCATTGTCCGGCCGACCAGGTTGTCGTTGTTGTAGATGAGGAAGGTTGGAAGCCGGTGATTAATGGGGGAGGAGGTTGGTCACCGCCAATAGGGTAAAATCATGGGATGAAATTTACAAGGGGTGGAGATAATCGCAGGGGGAGAGATATTAAAAATAGAATTACCAAAATACCCCAAACTAAAAATGACACGTGTTTGCCTCTTACACACCTTATATGTTACTTGATCAAAGTCGCGGGGTAGGGTCTACATAAAACACCACTTACATGGAGAACGAAGAGAACAATTCGGAACTAATAAATTCATTAAAGAAAATTAGGGTACATAAGGAATCTTATTATGTTGACTTTCTACATAAAAAAATAAGGGTACATAAGGAATTTTACTCATTCCCTTCACTTGACCTTCTACATACAAAGTTAAGATACACTTAAATACTTCTGTTCTTCGATTTTTCACCACCCTAGATTTAAAATCTATATATCTTTTATATCAATGATTATTAAATAAAAAAATTATACCATTAAAACTATATTTTAATCCTCTTTAATTTGATATTAGACTCGATATATTTTCGAAAAAGTTTTGTAGATGCAATATACAGCTCAAGATGCTACTCATATGCATTTACCACAAAGATGAAGAAAAATAGTTTAGTTGAACCTTTATACAAAATACCTATAAAATAGATGCAAAAGCATATGAAAAATATGCATATCCAACTTAGATGCAAGGATTAGATGCATTTGATCATTTCAAGTCAAAAAATATTCAAAACAACGCTAAAACACATACAATCAATTGGTTTAATACATAGAAAGTAGATACAAACATGATGTTTTTTTCCATCAACAAAGTTGTACAATCAATACAACTTTATAGAAAACAATAAATAAAGATCAGATGCTTAAAGAAAAATAAATTGAAAAAAGAGAAAAAACAATAACATTGTGTTGTAATCGTATGCGTATGAGATTACAAACAAACCTTCCTATCTTACTTGTAAATCAAATGCGTGCCACTTGTACTCACTATCATGATTTGTAACATCGGATTTTCTAATGTCACATTTTGAAGGGTATGAGATATATAATTTTATCTAATTTTGTCTTAGTGTTAAAAATAATGTGTCTGAAATAAAGGGTGTCGTGACGCGACACTTACATACGTCGTGACACGACACTTGGTCAATCATTGAATATAGTAGACAATCTGAAATGGGAAATTGGGTGTAAAGCGGCCGAAAGTGAGCACTAAGATCTCATAGTGATTATTTTAATCCTCGCTACGCGACGCCATGGATTGGTCACGACATGACAATGCTAATTCACCAATTATAAAAAACTCGATGTTCGGTCAAATGGTTACACCTTATACCATTACTATAGCATTGTATTCGAGTTTGAGGGGTTTTAGAGGCTGTGTAATTGATTTGTAAAGATCAAAAGCTTAAGAAGTGAAGATTCAAGGCATTGGAAAGTGTTGATGTTGTACTTGTGAGTTTTGAAACACTTCTTGCACTAAAATGAGTGACTACAATATGTAAGGTTACTATCCAAATAATATACAAGTTGATTATAAATTATAGATGTTGTACACATGAGAATTATGAACCCAAAATACATAGTTTTGGAGTATTTTGGCAATTAAATTAGAACCTCTTAGATGATAGATGAATATTGGTTTAAGCATAGACACTACAAGAAATATTACATTTAGAGACCAATCTTTTAGAGACCACATATTGTTGTCTCTAAAAACTTACTTTTAGACACCAACTGTGGTCCCTAATTCTATTTTCACAAAAACCAAAAATTTTCAAGATTTAGGGATAACATGTGGTCCCGAAAAAGTATATATAGCGGGAACTTCCCCCCAGAATTACGAGGGTGCCAATATTTTCACTAATTTAGACACAACAATTGGTGTCTAAAAGGTTAGTAAATATTACATTCATATAATATTTTTTATTTAAAAGTCTTTGGAGAGGATAAGTCCTCCCTAAAAACAAAGATATACTAAATTAATTAAAAATATCAATTAAACTCTTAAAAACAAATTTATTAAATCCTTTCCATTCCAAAACCATCGGCCCTTTTCAATTCCCCCTTCCCCTTTTCCTCCAAATGTTGACGACGTCTCTGCCACTTTCCACCGGACCACAGTAAGCACCACCACCGTCCCTCGTTCTTCCCTAAGCATCATCGTCGCTCGTTCTTACCTAAGCATCACCACCGATCGTTTTTCCCTAAAAATCACCGCCGCTCATTCTTCCCTAATCGTCATCTGCTGCTAGCCGCTGGTCCCTAATCGTCGATTGTTGCTGCTCGTTTGATTTTTCCCTAATCGGTAAGAGAACCACTATTTTCATCTAGTACTCTTCACTTCTGTCAATTGATCTTTCCTTTCTGCAGCAACAATTTCTTCCTGCCCTAATCAAATTCTATCAAGCTCTCCCTCAGCAGAAACATAGGTAATTCTACACTTGTAGTATGGAACAAAGTAAATCATGTTTCTGGTTCATGTTCTAACATAGTGTTGCATCTCCATTTAAAGAATCACATAATTACTAGTCCCTGACTTCGTAAATTTCTATAAGGAATGCTCTAATTTCAATTTTAATGTGTTATTGACAGATAATATATCATTTGTTACTATTTTGTGCATGAGATTTACGAGTTTGAGGATTTTTGTTTTATTTAAATGATATAGATGCTCTTTTGGATTTATACATAAGCAGAATGTGGGTGTTGGGTCTTTATTTATTCAGATTAATGTGTTGTTGCTTATTCTAATGTGTGTGGTATTCTTTTTTAATAAAACAAGTCAACCATAGTGGTGTTTTTTTATTACAAATCATATACAGCAGAATATATGATTAGCTATATTATAAAGCTTTATATGTGGATATAGATTTCAAGACTAGTGTAGACTCAAAGCTAATAATCAATTTTAGTACAAATCTGAAACAAAATAGATGACAATTTGATATCATCATAAATTTTAATCGATATGAATCTGAAACATATTAACCAAAATGTATCCTAAAAAAGTACGATATAAGTACAAAGCTTGTCCTAAAAATGATCCTTAACATTGGTCTCACCTCTCAATCATCCATTTGATGTTTGTCATTACTATTCTTTATTCAATCCTGATGAATTGAAGTGTTCCCTTTTAAATGAATCATGATCATCTATAATTAATCATAAATTATGCTCAAAGCTTTAAATAATATACAAACATATTATATTTGACTAATTTCTTAAGGTACAATCATGAACATCTATAATCTATAATTAGTCATATATCATGATCATCAATAATTAATCACAAATTAGCTCCATGAAAATAATGAATGGACTTCTTAATTACTCCATGCACAAAATAAAAAAACACATGAATGAGATCAGAACGACCAGCACATAAAAGCTTAAAATTGTTGTGTGAATACTACACTTTGTCATTTACATCAAACTAGCTAAAGTTTTGCATCATATATGACATGATATAAATATCCCTTCTAACCACAACTCAACTTATATCACGTATTACCTCCTGAATATCAACTATAAAGCAAGAAACTCCAAAGATTTACTTTATGCATGTAATTACTATGTATGCGATCTAATTTTTTTTATAAATAAAACAGTTATGACAATTGATAAAAGTTGGACTACATTGGCGAATCGTAGATCTGACGAGTTTTGGGATGGCCTTAATAACTTCATCGAGATTGCAAAGCAACATGTTGATAGTGATGGGTTAGTGAGATGTCCATGTATGAATTGTTTGAATATGTCACGTCACACACCGGATACAGTTCATGCTCACATATATAGCAAAGGGTTTCAACAATCATACCAGCATTGGATTTTTCACGGTGAAGTAGACCCTCCAATTATAGAGGAGGTAGCTCCAGCGACAGACGAGATGATTGACGTCCTTAATGACCTTATTGGGGAGCAAAATACAAATGAAGAGGCTACAGGCGAAGGAAATTTAGATGCGCGGGAAAGTGGTGTAGATCAGGAATTTGCTGAATTGTTTGAGGAGATTGAAACAGAGTTATACCCAGGTTGTACTTGGTTGTCTTCCTTAAACTTCTTAGCAAAGTTGTTACACATGAAGGTCATGAATAAATGGACCGATAGTTCATTTGACCAACTCTTAGACTTTCTGAAGTTTGCATTCCCAAAAGACAACAAGATTCCGGCTACATATTATGAAGCAAAAAAGAAAATGCGAAAGATAGGGTTAGGGTACCAATCTATCCATGTTTGCAAAAATGATTGTTGTTTGTTTTGGAAGGAAAATGAGTTGAATGATAATTGTCCAGTTTGTGGTGATAGTAGATGGTTCGATGATAAGACAATGGGGAAAAAAGTTCTACATAAAGTATTGCGCTACCTTCCATTGACCTCCCGACTTAAACGTATGTACAGTTCCAGACACATTGCAAAAGAGATGACCTGGCATAATACTGGACGGTCGGAAGAGGGTACCATGCGGCACCCGGTTGATGGGGCTGCGTGGAAAGAGTTTGATATTAAATATCCTGTGTTTGCCCAAGAACCCAGAAACGTTCGATTAGGTTTGGCTGCCGATGGTTTTAATCCGTATGGTAGCTTGACTCACCCTTACAGTATGTGGCCGGTCATACTGACAACATACAATACACCTCCATGGGTATGTATGAAAGAGTCTTCTTTCATGCTGACATTGTTAATACCAGGTCCTAAATCACCTGGCAAGGACATGGATGTATTTTTATGGCCTTTGGTGGATGAACTAAAAGTGTTGTGGAATGGAGTCCAAACAAGAGATGCCTCAACAAGCACCTCCTTTATAATGCGTGCCGCACTACTCTGGACTATCAACGATTTTCCTGCTCGTAGTAGTCTATCTGGTTGGAGTGGTCAAGGATATAAAGCATGTCCTACTTGTAATGAAGACACTCCTTCGCGTCGTGTTAATGGGAAGACAACTTATGTTGGTCACAGAAGATGGTTATCCAGTAGGCATCCGTGGCGATCAAGTCTCTTGTTTGATGGTAAAAGCGAGAGAAGAGGACCACCTAAAAGATTGAATACTACGGCTATATTAAGACAACTAGCTCATGTACCTATTTGCAAGCCGGGAAAACATCCGCGCGTTTGCGGTTCGAAAAGAACCCGTGATCCGAAACAGTTGAATTGGTTCAAGCGGAGTATTTTCTATGAGCTTGAGTATTGGTCTTTTCTTCAACTAAAACATAATTTAGATGTTATGCATATAGAGAAGAATGTTTGTGAGAGTTTGTTGAATACATTGTTGATGAATGATAAATCAAAAGACACACAAAGTGCAAGAAAAGACTTGAGAGATTTGAATATTCGAGAAGAATATTGGCTTCGAGAGATAAACAATAACATAATAAAACCGCATCCGAAGTACTCGTTCACTATAGAAGATAGACGACGTTTTTGCCAATTCATAAAAGGAGTGAAATTACCGGATGGCTTTGGATCAAATTTTAAGAAGAAAGTGAGTGAGAACGATACAAACATAACAGGTTTGAAATCTCATGATTGTCACATTTTTATGCAGCGATTACTACCAATAGGGGTTCGAGGATACTTAGAGAAAGATATTGCAACCACCATTTGTGAACTTTGCACATTTTTTAAACAAATTTGTGCACGAACTTTGGTAGTAGAAGATATGATGAAAGCCGAAAAGGAGTTGATTAGCATCTTGTGCAAATTGGAGATGATATTTCCTCCGGCATTTTTTGACATTATGATTCACTTGATTCTTCATTTGCCGGAAGAAGCTATTCTTGGAGGACCTGTTTATTTTAGATGGATGTATCCTTTTGAAAGATACATGAAGAAGTTGAAAAATTATGTTAGGAATAAAGCTAGGCCCGAGGGTTCCATAGCGGAGGGTTATGTAGCAGATGAAGCTTTGACCTTTTGTTCAATGTATCTTCAGGGTGTACAAACAAAGTTCAATCGTCCGGATAGAAATGAGGATGTTGTCATTCCTAAAAAACAATTATCCGTGTTTCGATCACTATGTCGTCCAACAAGCAAGAATACAGTTGTATTTCTTGAAGAGAAGGTTCGAAAAGTTCTCAAGTGGTACGTACTCAACAACTGCCCTGAAATTCAAGTCTACATGAAGTAAGTATCTCCAACTAGAAGCTTTCCTTTAAAATTAAATTATATTATTCTAAAACTTATTTTAACAATGTAGCCAATTTACCTCCGAAAAACCCGAAGGAAATCTCCAAAATGACTTTGCTTCATGGTTTTATTCAAAGGTGAACACATATTACTCATAATATACTACTTAATAATTAATCATAATAGACTACTTAGTAAAGATATGTTATTTGAACTTATCACATTTGTTGTTTTCTAGATGTATCGTTTGCGAGAAGTTGGGTCTCCCGAGTGTACAGACGAATTACATGCTTTGGCGTATGGTTCACATATTAGTGCAAACTCTTACACCTCTTGTATAGTCAATGGTGTGAGATTTGTGACGCACACTCGCGACACTTTACGCACCACTCAAAACAGTGATGTTGCAGTCCCGGGAGAAATGGTTCTACATTTTATGGTCAATGGTGTGAGATTTGTGACGCACACTCGCATATCCAATTATGTTTGCTGGTTCTTTTTATTTGACCCGTTTGATGTTAAAAACAACACATTTGAATGCATTATATCATATTATTGTGGGCTGTTTGATGTGGGGCTGTTTGATGTTAATAAAATGGGGCTGTTTCCCTCCTCATAATACCACCTCTTTTCCTAAAACACCAATATTGAAAATAAAAGAACCATGATCCCAATTGTGCCTTGACAAGTGAATTTTGTCCAGCTTCCCTCTTACTAAACCAATTTTTATTACAAAAATTAGACTTCCAGTTACTATCATGCTAGATAGCGTGAACAGAATCAAATTGCAACCATAAATCAGAATCAAATTGCAACCACAAACCAGCAGCCCCATTCTAAAATATCCTTTTTTATACTTATTTTGACACCAACTGTTCCAGTAGCTACTCATCAAATTAATTCCATAGTTTAAATAGATTTCATATTCAGACATCAGAACTCATTTAATTCCCATGAACAGTAAAATCATTTAACATCAGAATGTGGTTATAATCATTATCTCATAACCCCACAGTAATAACCACAGTTGTTGGTGAACATCTGTTTAATCAAAAAACTAAAGGTTAAGCAAGTCTGTTTAATGTGGGGCTGTTTGTTATTTTTGTTGTAGGCTTTTTTTGACATCGGACGTGACCAGCACGATTGGCCCTCCATACATAATGGCCTCGATCGATATTGTGCGAATCGGTATTCTATTGCTAAATATAAATTACACACATATTTTAAAGAACATGGAGGTCTTGAAGATGTGAACAACGCAAGAAAAAAATCCACCTCAAGGCTTGAGACCTGCATGGTGGAACCAATTAATAGATAAAAATTTTCTAAATCCAGAGTGGCAACACCGTTCGAAGAAAAATACTGTAAATCGGTCCAAACTGCCGTATAATAGTTTTCACGGATCTCGTTCTTATGTTAATACACGATTTAAAAAGGTAAAATGCTTAAAATTTGTTATATTCTACACATTATTATAGGGGAGCATGAGGACAAGGTAACGATTTTCTAATTATATCATGTATTTTGTTCTTATAACTGATGAATCCCGAGACAAAAAAAATTCAAAGTGCAATAGATAATTGGCATGACATGCACTATAAGTCGACGGATGGGTGGGTAAATTAGCAAGCGAAAGATGATTATGTAAGTAAGAATTATTTATGTTTTGTGAATTAGTGGTTGTAAGTAATATATGTTTGATAAATTTGTAAATTGATAGTTTGTATTGCTAATCATCCTCGTTTAAAAATTTAGGAGAAGTTGGTTGCCGAGATGGAAATTCAAACTCAACAAGCATCATCATCCAACCCCGATGGATCTTCGTCATTAAATGAGCAAGAAGTTTTTAAGAAGGTATTCGGTGAGCGTCGGGGTCACAATATCGGACGGGGACGAAAGTTAAAACGGGTAGCGCAAGAAGCTATGATTCCTTCCTCATCTACAACTTCAACACCAACATCAAATGAGATGATTCAAGATATGATACGGGCAGCGCAAGAAGCTTGGGAAAAACATCGTGACGAACAAGATCGAAAACGGTATCAAGACTTAGCTACATACTTCGCAAGCATGATTCCAAATTCTAATCTTGCCAACTTGCCACCATTTGTGACAACACCAGCACCTCCATTTGACTTCATTGGCCACATGGAAAAACAAAAATCGCAACAAGCTAGTGTTGATGAGGAAGAAGATTCCAATGATGATGATGATGATGAGTAGTTAGTTTAAAAACTTTAACATTAGATGAGGATTTGGTAGTTTAACAACTTTAATGAGGATTTGGTAGTTTAACAACTTTAAACATTAGTTAATCTAGAATATTATTTAGTTAATCTAGAATATTATTTAGTTTGGACATTGATTTATGTTTTAAGAAGTTGTAGTACTTGTGTTATTTGTGATTTGTTAAAAGTAGTGTGTAAAATTAAAAAATAGCAGAAATATGATTAAATTATTAATTACTTTTTGGGACAACAAGTCGTCCCTCAAAGTATCTATTAGTTTTTATTATCATTTACCTTTTGGGACAACAAGTGGTCTCTAAAAGTAATATATGATTAAATGATTAATTATTTTTCGGGACAATATGTGGTCACAAATAGTAATTAATTATTAAAATTAAAAATCGTTTTTAGGGACGACATGCCGTGTTAAAAGGTAAAAACTTTTGGGGACCACACAATGTTGTGCCAAAAGAAACTTTCAGGGACGAGCTTTTAGGCACGGAAGCTTTTAGGACGACCGTGATCCCTAAAACGTTTGGGGGCGACTTTTTGCTTTTTAGGGACGACTTTTGTGGTCCCAAAAAGTCATTTTTCTTGTAGTGATAATAAATATGGTGCATTGGGCAATTAGACATATAAGCACATGCAATATATATCACATATATCTCAGTTTTATAAAGGCATTACGAAACTCACCTTAGAATTTTTAGGAGTCGAATGATTTAAATTCTATCTTTTATTCTAAAGATCCTCCTACTCTTTGTGTGCTTTTATATTACTTTGGGAATACTAGAATCCAGAAAATTGTTATCCTTTTATAGGGTTTCATTTGATTGCATAATCACCAATCTACTATAGAGTAGATTTGACACATTGGTCCTATAATTACGTGGTCTTTGTTTTAAAGTGAAGCAAGTGGCATGCCTATATATTAGATTAGGTTGTACACTTGTCTGGCTATATTTCATATAAATCCTTAACGTGTTTCATGCAATAATATTATTATATTATATAGCATCAGGTATCTACATTTGTCACACATTAATATTTAAGGAATTTTATTACAATTAATATTAGTACATGAAGATAATTGGAAACTATTGGTAATACCGTAATAAATTCTTATATTTTATTTTGAATTTAGATTATATGTGTGTTTGTTTATTTATAAGTATTAAGTAGTAACTATGTTTGGTTTTGATATATATTATTATCTTAAAATTCTGAGTAAATATGTCATGTAATATAATAATAAAGCATCTATTTTCTTATAATAGTCATTTGATAGTTCGACGCTTAAATTTTATAAAAAAACGAAGTACATCTATATTTGACGTAGTTTAAATGATTACAAATATCAAAAGATGTTATTTCCAAAACTTTAGTTTATTCTCTCTTTTTTCATCTTTACTAATGTAATAACCAATATTACATATACGAAATATGGGTGTTACACATAACATATCTTTTTCTGATCATAATGATAGCCGGTGATGGGAAGGTGACCCTAGTGGCTCCTATACAGTTAAATCATTAAGAATTATTATTGAATTACTCTTTGTTTCCTCTTCATCACAATTATGGTCATGGAATAAATGGCTCCCACCAAGGGCCAACTGTTTTGTTTGAAGAGTTCTTATGAAAAAAGTGCAAACAAGATTAAATCTATGTTTAAGAGGAGTGTTTACCTTCGGCTACATGCCCGTTTTGTGAAAGTGATTTGGAAACGGAAGAACCTCTGTTTTATTCCTATAAGATGAAAGAAGTATGGAAATGGATGCTTCAATGGTGTAATTTAAATGTAATTCAAAGAAGAGTTACTATGCAAGTTACTAGAAGGAGGTTTAAATGGAAAGAAATTTATGGAAGTTGCGGTAGGTTCTGTATTATTGTTCATATGGAAGACACGTAATAACTTGGTGTTTAATCGAAAACGGGTATCAACATTGACGGTGATAGATGAAATTCAGGCCTCCCTATGTACTTGGATAAAGTTTAGAGTCAAATGTAATTCATTAGTTTGGTCAATGTGATGTTCTAATCCACTTTTCTTGTTCTAAGTATCTTGTAAAGTATTATTGATTACTAGCATCTTGCTAGTCTTAGTTTTATTAATAAAATTTATTTTGGTCAATGTCGGACTTAATTATAACTATATATGTGAATGATGCCTGGTTAACCTACAAATGAGCTAAAGGTAATATTGTTGCAATTAACTAATACATAGTCGCTGACTTTTGCTATTAGATACTATCTTAGACAAGCCTTAACTAAATAGACCAAAAGAGCCATATATATGCATTAAGTTTATATATATATATTCTTATAAAAGACTAAAGATTATAAAATATCTATACTTAACAACAAATTAAAAAGGTAATAAAATAATTGTAAGCTACAATTTATATTATATTAATAACAAAGGACAAAAATACAAACTAATTAGTCTGAAAGTTGGAATATTAATTTATCTAGAGAAAATGTCATACTTATCTTAAAAATTATTAAAAAAACGTGACATATATAGAATATAATTTAAAAAAAATACAATTGGCTCTAACAAAGGATGAGTTTGTTCCTGTGCTCTCCTAGCTCACCTTTCTATAAATATATATTATCATCATTAATATCAACATGCCTTCAACTATAATTGGAAACAAAACCATATAAATATAGCTAGAAAATCAAAGTATGTATGAAAAAGTGGTCAAGTCTAAAGTTGTGCATATTGACTCTCAAGAAACATGGAACCTCATCACATCCAAACCCATGTATCAAGCTATTCCTGTAAGTTCAATATATCATGATTTTTTTTTTATTTTTTTTTTTGAGAATTTATTACATTTTACGAGTATATATAAGAATTTTCTTTTAAATGTTTAAAAGATATAGGATCACTCAAGTTTTTTCTCACATATTATTATGTATTTTGCATGTGAATTTGTTTAAATTTTATTCTCATATTTTGTAGGATGTTTGTTTAATCCGGCCTATTGATACTTGTGTAGGTAATAGTGTACTTTACCGCAGAATGGTGCAAGCCTGCGATGACGATGAAGCCGATGTTTGAAGAACAAGCTTTGATACATAAGGATGCCCTCTTCTTATTTGTCGATGTCGATGATGTGAAGGTAACTCGTTGAATCCGAAAGAAACTACATCTATTTGACGAATTTTGTTTGGTTTTTACATAGCATGTGAGTTAACCAACTCCAAGGTAGGTAGCTTAGTGATTGCCTGATCCTTACAAAAGGTCACGGGTTTAAACCGTACTAGAGGAGTCCGTCCTTGAGTTGGTTAGGGATGACTCTCGAAAACAACCACGGAAATACCGGTTAGGTCATGTATATATATCTAAGTAAAAGGCTCGACTTCCCCCAAATAGTTTGAACAGGAATCTCTCTCCGTTTGTCCGTTTACGTTGTATGTGATTTGGTGTTTGTTTAGAAAAACTTAAACCCATGGTTATCGGTACATGATTTCAGATGGTGAAAAGAAAGGAATATATATATATATATATGGGAGGGTTCAAACAAGAACTGTTTTTCGTACGATAACGCGAGAACCAATCTTGGCCGTTCATTTTGGATAATGGAATTCATGGATGAAGAGCGTGGGGGGATTGGGTGTGGCAAGGTGCATGTAAGGAATTCATGGGTGGGCAATCCAATTGAAGGAGGGGGAATGAACGGTTAAGATTGGTTCTCGCAGTTCTCGCAATAAAAACGGTTCTCAAATGAACTTTTCACTATATATATATATATAAAAGTTCATTTGAGAACCGTTATTATTACGAGTACCATTTGTAACAACCACTAATGCTCATAAATGACTCAGGGGTATTTTGGTCTTTTATATATTTTCCCAACCGTAAATTGCGTCCGGGTGGACCGTCATTAAAGATCGATGCTTGATTATCCAAAACTACCGGTCATTAATGTGTCATTTTATTGGCCATTCCGCCATTGATTTATTTTAATCAAGGCCAAGATTGGTTCTCGTGATATATAGGGGAGGGTTCATTTGAGAACCGTTCTTATTGCGAGCAAATATATTAATGACCAAAATACCCCTATTAATGAGCATTAATGTTGGTTACAAATGGTACTCGCAATAAGAACAGTTCTCAAAAGAACTTCTCCCTGTATACATTATATATATATATGTATACATTATATATATATATATATATATGTGTGTGTGTGTGTATATATACACAAGGAGGGTTCATTTGAGGACCACTCTTAATGCGAGAACCGCGAGAATCAATCTTAGTCATTGATTAAAATAAATCTATGGCTAATAAAGTTAATGGCTCATTAATCACACATTTCATGGTTGGTTAGTTGGTTAAATTTAGAACGACCAAAATACCCCTATTTATGAGTCATTGATGGTGGTTACAAACAGTTCTCGCATTAAGAGTGGTTCTCAATTGAACTGTTCCCTGTGTATAGGGAAAAGTTCAAACCAGAACCGTTTATTAGGGGTATTTTGGTCATTTGTATATTTACCTAACCGTGCATTGCGTTTGGGTGGACCGTCATTAATGAGTGAGACTTGGTTTTTCCTAAAATACCCATCGTTAACGAGCCCTTGTTGAGGCATTAATGAGCCGCCAAAAATTCTTAGCAATTGATTAATTTTAGTAAGAGCCAAGATTGGTTCTCGCAGTTGTCGCATGAAAAACAATTCTCATTTGAATCCTCCCCTCGTGCAAGAACTACGAGATGATAAAACATAAAAGTCAGTTGTATACATCTCGGGGTTAAATTCTTGGGAATGATGACGACTATTTTGCCGATTGAGAAGATCAGGACTTCCCATAAATAGTAGAGAATCAGAATAAAGAACAAATCAGGAAGGGTGATAATGGTCGAGTTACAGACCAACAGATTTGTTATCTATATGCGAGCGGATATAGATACCGTGTGTGGGTTGTGTCACAAATTTTCTATCCAGTATAGTGCTATAAAGATATGAAAACAGAATATTGGTGAATAAGAATGAAGAAAAAAAAAGCCACCAAAACCGAAAAAAGTAGTTATATTCTAATAGGCATGAAGGAGCTAACTTCGGCAAAAGGAAATGAAACGGGCGAAATGACATGAGAGAAAGAACCTCTTGGTGGAGTCCAGTCCCTGGGCGGCTCTCGGTTCTTGAGCATGTTGGGGGATTAGACGGCAGTTGAAAGAGCTGCTCGAAAGCTTGGTGGATATGTGGAAAATTGTTCAACCTCTTTGCAGGTTAAAACTGAACATCGGGGGAAGCTGCAATCTTTGCAGATTCTTGTGTAAAAGTGAAAAGATATAGCAACTGATTTTATCACGGAGCTTCCAAAGACATGAGAAATTTGATGTTATTTGAGTGATTGTTAATATGTGGAGAAGAGTGCCTTTTTATTTCCTATTCAAGATTAGCATTTCTTCGAATTGATGACTAAGTTATCATGAAAGCAGTAATTGCGGGGCAAGAAGTGCTATTGTCTGTGATTTTTGACAGGGGTGGTAGGTTCATCTATTGATTTAGTAGGAAATTCTACGCAGATTTGGGCGCTAAACTGCATTTTACCATGATGAACTACCCACAAACTATCAAATAGTAGATGGATGATCCAGACGCACGAGATTATGCCATGTACATGTGTGGTTGATTTGAATAATATATGGGAGAAGGTGATGAATTCATGGATTTTTTGGTGAAGTTGGTCACCGTGTTCTTGGTAGCACTAAAGTAGCACAGAGGACTACAAAAAAGATCCAACAAATCAGAGAGAGACTGCAGGCTGCACAGAGTTGACAAAAGAGCTATGCAGATAAAAGACATTTATTTTTAGAGTTTTAGGGGGGATCACGTGATGCTTAAGGTATCCCCATGGAGGGGTGTTATTCGATTTCGAAAGCGGGGCAAACTCAATCCAAGGTTTATTCAATCCTTTAAGCTCATTGCACATGTTGGCAAGGTTGCTTATAGACTTGATTAATCCATAATACCTGTCATGTATCTCAATTGAGTAAATGTTTAGCCGACAAAACCACTTATGTTCCCTTAGACGAAAAGCTTAATTATGTGGAGCAACCGATAACAATTTTGGATAGGAAGGTCAAGGCTTTGAGAAACAAGCAAATAATTTTAGCCAAAGTACAATGGAAGCACCGCAAGGGATTTAAAAATTGCAATTGCCCTAATCTATTTGCGTAAAGGATTTCGGGGACGTAATCTCAATAAGTGGGGGAGAGTTGAAATACCCCAAAAAAAGTACAATGTTTTATGTGTTGGATTATTTGTTGCAGGCCAAATATGGAAGAAAAGAACTTGAGGGGCTAAAATTAGGAGTAGGCAAAACTAGTAAATATAAAAGAGCCATTCTCTCACACTTACACACATTAGTGTGTGCCGTCTATTTTGTGTGTGTGTTAGAGAGAGAAACCTTCAATCTAGAGTGAGAAAGTGTGAATAACACAAGATTAAGCTTATACCAAGATTATAATCAAGTTTTGGGAGTATTTTATCACCATCATCAGTTCTAGAAACACACACTTACCGTGTGTTCCTAGTGAGAGAGAAAGTGGCAAATCAAGAAGATTAACAAGAATCTAAGTGTTGCATGTCAAGAATCAAGCATTTTTAGCAAGTTTCCAGTGTTAATTAACAACATAACAAGCTTCAAACTTCTGGATTCAAGGTTAGATCATCAACCCTTGTTCTTATGTTCAAGTTCTAGTGAGAGAAAGCTTTGATTAGCTTGTTTAAGGCATGATTTGTTATTGCATGTTGAGACTTATGGTTGTTATGGTGTTTATACACCTTATAAGTCATGAATAAGTCATTGCATGTTAGTATTATTGGGCAAAATAAGATTGAAGTTGTTGTTAGTCATTTGTAGTTCACGGTCGCATACAGCCATATGACATGGGGTCATACGGCCGTATGGCCCTGTGTGTTGGTTTGGGAGCTTTGTTATAATATATAATTGTAATTAAGAAAATCTAGTTTGTGTTCTGGTAAGTGTTGGGTGTTTTAGGTGTCCTTTTTAGTCTTGCTGTGAAGGGTATAATGAGATTGTATATTTTGGGTAGGATAGGTAATCCAATGAATCAAAAGAATAGATTGTGTAGTAGGATAACGGACCACGGGTTATTCTTGTGGGATATTTTGTGATCTTATTCCTGTTGTTGAGCTGATATCAGCTATTCATGACTTTGAGGTGAGTTATACTTTTATTTGTATGTGAGTTATTAATCTGGCTGGCTGGCACCATCTGTTCTTAGCCTGGGTGGGTGATACGAATCAGTCCCATTGGGGGCATGTTTACCAGCGAAGGACCAAAGGGGAGGGCTAGAATCGAAGGCTTGAATAATCAGGGGGCTAAGGCGTCAAGTTTACATAGTAATTTAATTGTTATTATCTTGTTTATCTTTTCCTAACTTAGTGGGGGAAGGGTTGCATCGGCTTTTATAGGGTTGGCCACCCATGAGTTGGTTTTTGTCTATTGTTTTAAGAACATTGGTTGTTTGAGGAGATTGCCTGGGTCTCGAAACCAGGGTATTTGGCAGCAATAAGCATCAGATTTTGGGTGCGTTTCTTTGAATTTTGATTACCAATTTGATTTCTTATCAAATTGGTATCAGAGCCAGCGATTCATCACCTGTGCAAGAACAATCGACTATGACGAAAACAGACCTTGAGGCAGAACTTACACAACACCGAACCGAGTCAGTAGAGCGTTTTTCTCGGTTGGAAGAAGACGTGGGACAGTTGAAGGAGGCGATGGCAGCTATGCGAACCGAGGCAGAACAGCGCCATGCTGAGATGCTGCAGGTCCTGTTGAACCAGTCGCAAGGGGCCACCCAGCTGCCGAAACCGACTAGCCCTCTTCCCACGGTTAACGGTGGCGGACGAGCATCAGGCTCACATTCGAAGCCAATTTATGAGGACAACGGGTTTTTTGTTAACGAAAAGGAAGGGATTCCATATGGGGGTTCAGGGCAGCCACGGTGGGGAAACAATTCATGGGTGGGGTCTGGGTCTGGTGGTGAACGGATGTGGGTACCGGGGGCTGATTATCGTTTGCGGAAACTTAATATGCCCCTTTTTGAGCGGGAAGATGCTTACAGTTGGGTATACCGGATGGAGAGATTTTTCGACATCCAGGGATTTGAAACCACCGGAGAGAAATTGAGGGCTGCGGTACTGTGTATGAAGGGGCAGGCTTTATCTTGGTATTGTTGGAATGAGAAACGGGACCCTTTCCGTCACTGGGAAGGTTTAAAGGGAAGGTTGCTGGACCGTTTTCAACCGTCCCAAGAGGGTGATCTGTATGAGCAATTTCTAGCAATTAAACAGGAAGGAACAGCTAGGGAATACATAAGCAACTTTGAAATACTCGCAGCACAGTTAGAAGGGTGTCTAAAAAGGTGTTGGAGGGGACATTTATAAAGCTGCGTACTTCGGTTCGACTCCTGCAGCCGGCGGGACTAAGGCAGGCCGTTAAATTAGCCCTTATGGTTGATGAAAATCGCTCGGGTAGTCAAGGTCGGGGACCGGGAAAAGGGGTGACGATCCGCACCACCGGAGGGGATGGAACTAGACCGGTGTGATGACGCCCAGGGCACCACGTTCGGGGGGTGACAAGAAACCGTTCAAACGCATGACAGACACGGAGTTAGCTGACAAACGAGCGAAAGGGCTTTGCTTTCAATGTGACGGGAAATTCGGGCCAGGACACCGTTGTCCCGAGAAGTCTTTGCATGTCATGATAGTGCCGGTTGAGGAGGGTGTATGACGAGGAGGGAGGATCCGAGAAACATGTTCATTTAGATGCAGTGGAGGTTTCCGCGGATTCCGTGGCGAGAATTACCTCTCCAGACGGGATGAAACTGCGGGGAAACATACGCGGTACAGAGGTAGTGGTGCTTATTGATAGTGGGGCCACCCACAATTTCCTATCCTTGCGATTGGTTGAACCCTTAAAACTGAGGGTGACGGGTCGGCGGGAAACGGGGGTAACATTGGGAAACGGGAAGTCAGAGAAGAGCTATGGGATATGTAAGGAGGCGGAGGTTATGCTAGAGGACTTCTACCCCCTTGAGTTGGGAAGTACGGATGTCATACTTGCCATTAAATGGTTACGTCAGTTGGGGGATGCACGGGTAAATTGGAGGGAGCTTACTATGTCCTTCCAGCAAGGGATGGAACGAGTGACCTTGCGAGTGTGAACAATAATCCCGATCTAAGTTGTAGTATAAGTATATAATATTGTAAATAGGGGCGGCGCCGTTAGCCACCAA
>JAUEJL010052509.1:0-20606 GCA_032274825.1 Drosophyllum lusitanicum
GGTTTGGGATCGGTTGAGTAGAAAGTTCGTTACACGGGTTTCATCGAAAGTCATGGACTTCGTAAGCTTTAACCAATAAAAAATGGTAAATTAAGCCATTCAGTGGCCTTTGAGATTCGGACAAGTAGACCCGAGGGATCCTTTCAAATCTAGCATCCTAAGGCCAACTGGCCTGGGAATGTTGGCCGAAAGTCCGTTACATGGATCTCATCGAAAGTCATGGGCTTGAGATACTAATTTAATTGCAATTTATGGTCCAAAATTTTGATTAAACATATGACAAGTGATATGATAATCGTCAATAAATCTTGATGTTAGGAGGGTTTTCTTTAAAGGTATATTAGATTCACCATGTAAAAATGAATAATTTCTAAATTATCGAGTTAGTAGATATGATTTAATGATAGTACCTAGGAGAGTTGAAAAGTTAAAGTGGATCAATACACAAGCATATGTACGATTCTACATATAATTGGTCTTTCCTGTTTTTGAATCGCGAGTACCGTCATTGGTAAGTGATGCTTAATTTTGATTTCGTTTTAAGCCTTCCTCAGGACGAGTAAGGATTTAAGTTGGGGAGGATTGATCTGTGCATTTTATATCTATTTTAGTGTGCTTCGATACATGATAAAATATACTATTTTAACTTGTTTTATTGTTTCGGCGTTGTCGGCAGCAATACGTAGTTCTGTTTTGAGGACTATTTCGGGTACTAAACGGTTGAGTTTTTATCTAAATCTTTGTGTGCACGTTCTTAGTATACGAGTTAGGTCCGGGAAAAGTTTCGAGTCCGTTCGTGTCTGTTTAGGTGTTTAAAATGTGTTCCAAACATCATTTTACGCGTGCTGTCATATTTAAGTCAGCTCCTGTTTAGGGGCCTTGATGATTTTATTTTGCGTGATTTTTGGTCGGTAGGTAGTTAACATCATAGTTTAGTTTTAGCTTGTTTTTTCGTTTCTTTGTATTCTTCGAATAGTAATTCAAATTAACCGTCTCATACTCAAATTGCACCTCTTTGCGCTTTCCATCCTCCTATTCTTGTTCTTTCATAACTTGCTGCGCCCGCACATGTTGGCCTCGTAACTCATCTAACACTCGTCTCTCTACTACAAATAGTGATCCACTTCAAGGGTGACTGCCGTACCCCGGTCATGGCTAACCAAGCGTGGAGCATCGTGCCCATACAATACTTTGAACGGTGGCATCCGTGTCGCCGAGTGAAACAAAGTGTTGTACCAATACTAGGGAAGCCATTTCACCCACTCCTTCGGCCGATCCGATGCAAAACAACGTAAGTAATTCTCTAGGGTCTTATTAACCACCTCTGTTCGGTCATCTGTCTCTGGATGGTAAGCGTGCTTCGCTTCAACGTTGTTCCCTGCTCGCGCCAGAAGTGACTTACAAACAACTTTTCACTATCCGAAATAATAGAATTAGGAATACCATGCAGCCTACAATTTCCCTAATAAACACCATCGCGACCAATGCAGCTGTGAATAGGTGTTTTAATCACACTGTATTCTAATGATTTTGCCGACCCTTCCACAAAATCTAGAGACAAATCCTCCCAAATCCTAGGAGCTAAATCGAATGGTGTAACAAACTTGCTGGAGATAGATTGGAATACTTATTCCTTGATACACCCCACATTCGGCCACCATCTTCGCAACATCCTGTTGCATTCTAATCCAGAAAAATGCTCTTGCCATTTGTTGGTACGTCTTCCGTGTCCTTTCGTGCCTGCCTACCAGCCCACCATGAAAATTGGCAAACAGATGGAACTCGAGTAGATGACATAACCGGCTCACAACAGCAACTCGGACTCACGCCTGCACTTCTTGTAGTTCCTATTCTTATCAGGTATGGATTTAACTACATTAATGCATCTTAGAGTAGAGAAAATGAACCGTTGACATTGATCCCCTTACAACTGCCATTGCATACTTTACCCAACAACTCAAGACCGGTGTGACATAAATAGTATTATTCATTTTTATGAGACCTAGATTTTACAACCCCCATATCCAATCTCACCTAAGTAGGGTTGATGAGAGGCGAGGAGTACACAATTATGCCTAAACCTTAGAGTAGAGAGACTACATCCCTAATGATTTAGGTAACTTGATAAATGAAACTCACACCCAACATTTTGAAGAATTAACAAATGCAAAATTGGGTTTAATGATGTTAAGACTTCAGATTTTCAATTGTTTACACATCTTAGACTCTTCACATTGCAATAATTGGGTTTAGTCATGTTGTAATGTAGGAGAGACTATGCCCTTTGCTTTCTTCGCGGATTTATTTTAATTTATTTTACTTGTTTCTAGCATAGACTTTCTCTACCCAACAAAGTTTATACATGAGGAGAAACCTGTCAATATTTCACTTTTGGAACAAGGATTATAATGCTATGTTTTTTTTAAATCTTGCTCTACTTCTTTGATTGCTCGTCTTTGTACTTTTATGCTAATGTTTTTGTAGCCACTTGGGCTCCCATTAATTTTCATATAGATGGCTAGCACGAGGGTTATTTGTCTTTTCTAGTTCTTTTATTTATAGGAAAGCATGCATATACATCAAGTGAGTTTGGTTTTCTATTTTATTACCTATTCTCATTTTAAGGCCGCATGTTTTATGTTTAATCATATGAAAAAAAAAACAAATTTAAATAATGGTGGGAACTTTTTGTCGGTAGAGGCAGGATGGAATAAGCTAGCTCTACGCCTTCAGGTACGTGCTTTATTTTCATCATCAAATTGTTTTTATGTGTCTATGGCTCTTATTTACGTTTTCTTTTATAATAGTTCATTGTAATGTAATATGGTTTTGGATTTCTTAGGTCTCATTAACAAATTATCTTTTTTTATTTACTTGTCTCGAATAGTTTTCATTTTATTTACTTCTTGTCTTCTTCTCTCTTCAATAATTTCTTTTACTCGTATGTGGTAACAATCTCGGGTGTCATCGATCATCGACGTTATTTGGTTGTCCATTCACTAAAATCCTGGGTTCCTTAACTCTAATGGCATCATTTTCATTCAATAAGTGGGTTTCGCTAACTAGTTTGGTGGCTTTTTGCACATCTAAGTTCATATCCGGTCATAACCTCATAACTTTTCTACTAAAAGTTCATATCTAGTCGTAACTTCATTCAATAAGCGGGTTTAGCTCCCGTTAGTTGTTGCCTATGTTCTCATCACTATTCCCGAAGGTTTAGCTCCCGTTAGTTGTTGCCTACGTTCTCATCTACTGGATTCTTTGCACTGAGATGTTCTTCAAGTTCATAGTACCATCACTGATCAATCCTGTGACAAAGTGATACCTCATCCCGATGTGCTTTGTTTTCCCATGGTAAACAGAATTCTTTGCAAGTTTCACTGCACTCTCATTATCACAGTATAATCAACCTGCTTTTTATCTAGCTCTTCAAGAAATGTCTTCAACCTAACTAGTTCTTTACTGGCTTTAGCAACTGCCATGTATTGGACATCCAACTAATGTTGTTCCTCCCATTGTAAAACTAGTAGTGCTTTTAAATGTCTTCTTACATCCACCCAAATCAGGTGTACCGCCCCTAAGAACTGCATCTTTACCCCCGAAACATAATCCCAATTTAGACGTGCCCTTCAAATACCCGAGTAACCATTTGACTGCTTCCGAATGTTCTCTCCCTGGATCTGACATAAAACGACTAATAACCCCAACGGCATGAGCAATGTCTGGTGTCGTGCAAACCATAGCATACACGAGACTACCAACTACAGATGCATAAGGAACGTTATCCATATCTGCCTTTTCTTCTTGTGTACCGGGAGACTGATCTTTGGTAAGCTTGAAATGAGTTCCCAAATGGCGTTTTATGGGTTTAGTCTTTTTATCATTCATCTTAAATCTCTCTAACACTTTCCCAATGTATTTCTCATGGGACAGTGTCAAGGAGCCATCTTTCTTGTTTCTGGTGATGTTCAACCGAGTATCTGTTTGGCTGGATCCAAGTCTTTCTTGAGAAGGGAAACATGAAACACCGGGTGAATTTTAGAAGTAGCCGGCAAATCCAACTTGTAAGCGGCAGGCCCCAACTTGTCCATGATTTTGAAAGGACCAAAAAACTTAGCATAACGATGAACTGTCATAGCTAACCAAGCGCGGAGGATCGTGCTAACCAAGCATGGAGGATCGTGCCCATACAATACTTTGAACGGTGTCATCCGTGTTGCCGAGTGAAAAGACGTGTTGTACCAATACTGACAGGGAATCCATTTCACCCACTCCTTCGGCCGGTCCGATGCAAAACAACCTAAGTACATCTCTAGGCTCTTATTGACCACCTTTATTTAGCCATTTATCTGCGGAGGGTAAGAAGTGCTTCGCTTCAACATTGTTCCCTAATACTGCTCGCGCAAGAAGTGACTTAGAACCACGTTATCACCGTCCGGAATAATAGAATTAGGAATTCCTTATCATATGGGTTGTAAGAGACCTGCTTAAGATAGATTGGAATACTTATTCCTTTGATACATCCTACATTCAAACACCATCTTCGCTGGGTCTCCTCGCATTCCGATCCAGAAAAATTCTCTTGCCATTTTTGTGCCCGCCTACTGGCCCGCCATGAAAATCGGCAAAGAGCTTGCGTATCCACTAGGACGCCCTTGGCAACGCCAACCGTCCTCGATAACGACCTTCCTCCGTGTGAATGTGTGATACCATACCCGTCTAAGTCACCAGCACCTGCTTACTGCGGTCACTAATATTATACCCTGCTCGTCACCTCGATAGCGCATCAGCTGCACCATTCTCTCTTCCCAGCAGCTGATAAATGATTTCAAACTCATAACCGAATAATTTCGAAATCCACCGCTCGTGCTCTCCGTGCGATGTTCCAGGAGATAATTCAAACGTTTTTGGTTTGTGATGACGGTAAAAGGTCGGCCCACGAGATAGGGTTGCCATTTTTGGAGAAAAAAATGTATATGGATTGATAATATAAGTATTTTATAGTAGCGACAGATGGAACTCGAGTAAATAACATAACCGGGTCTCACTAGCAACTCAGACTTACGCCTGCTTATAATAGTGTCAGATGGAACTTGAGTAGATGACATAACTGGGTCACAGCGGCAACTCGGACTCACGCCTGCACTTCTTGTAGTTCCTATTCTTGTTAGGTATGGATTTAACTAAATTAATGCATCCTAGAGTAGAGATAATGAAGTGTTGACATTGATCCCCTTACAACTGCCGTTGCATACTTTACCCAACAACTCAAGACCGGTGTGACATAAATAGTATTATTCATTTTTATGAGACCTGGAATTTACAGCCACCCCATATCCAATCTCACCTAAGTAGGGTTGATGAGAGGTAAGGTGTACACAATTATGCCTAAACCTTAGAGTAGAGAGACTACATCCCTAATGATTTAGGTAACTTGATAAATGAAACTAACATCCAACATTTTGAAGAATTAACAAATGCAAAATTGGTTTTAGCGATGTTAAGACGTCAGAGCTTTCAATTGTTTACACATTAGACTCTTCACATTGTAAGAATTGGGTTTATTCATGTTGTATTGCAGGAGAGACCATGCCCTTTGCTTTCTTCGCAGATTTAGTTAAACAAATGCAACATGAATCGGCGCTTAGATAAAGTAATCAAACACTTGGCCTTCGAGACCCAAGCAATCTCCTAGTCGTACAACCAAAATCAATAATCGAATGAATGCCTAAACCTAGGGAGTCGGTTGTTAAGCTTAAGCCGATCCCTCACAAAAGGAATAATAATTAATAATATTTAGTATGTAATTAACTAAAAATTGAGTAATAACACGTAGCCCCCTCGAGTTGCCTTTTTGCGTTGATAAACGAAGTCCAAGTGCTTCTGATTCGCATCATCATCCCCGCCCCAAAAACTGACCTTGTCCTCAAGGTGAAAGTCAGGAAACTGCTTCAGAACCCAGTCAAAACATTCCCAAATAGCTTCCGAAACCGGCATTCCCTTCCACGCAATTAGTCCTCATGCTGCCCCCCATTTAGTTGCATGCCTTGCACCTTGTCAGGAACAAGCAAAGACTCCAACCCCAACTCACCCGGTAAATCAGAAACCACCTTCTACGACCCAATAACCCGTTTTAGTTGCGACACATGGAGCACCGGATGAATAGAAGGGCTTGCGGGCAACCTCAATCGATATGCTACCAACCGAATCCGCTCCGGCACCTCAAAAGGCCCATAAAACCGTGGTGCCGGCTTTTGACTACCCCGCTTCGCGACCATTCCCTGCCGATAAGGCCGCAACTTCAAATACACCAAGTCTCCATAGTAAACTCCACATCCCGCCTCTTTCCATCGGCGTGTGCCTTCATTACCTATTGTGCCGGATTGAATTGAGCCCTCACATTATGCGATCCTTTCATGTAAATATTGGTCTAGGCGTGGAGGATCTCCACTATACAACACTTTAAGTGGTGTTGTACCAATACCCAAGTGGAAAGAAGTATTGAGTCACTTCATGTGCCCCATCGCCCCACCATGAAACTCGAGGAACCCGCGGTATCCATTTTGACGTTCACAGTAACACCAAGTGCCCGTGATGATGAACTTCTCCCCCATCAATGCTATACCCCTCCATTTTTCCTAAACCTGCCTCTAAGTCGTTCCTGTAGCGCCCCCGGCTCGGAATCTTTCTTTAAATCTTGCAACATCTGATCGGGCAACCCGATTTTGGTGACGGATGTTAACTTCAGTTCTACATTCTCCCCTCGTCTCGAAAGGCCATCAGCCGTCCCATTTTCCTTTCCCGGTCAATAGTGAATCTCAAACTCGTACCATGTCAGTTTGGAAACCCAATGCTCCCCTACAACTGTGCGTTGTTCTGTTGCACCATGTAGTTCATCCAATAATATATCGATAATTGGAATTGGAAATTTATCCGACAGTGGACTTATTCAAGGCCTGATAATCAACATAAAACCGCCGGCTGCCATCTTTCTTTTTTACCAACAAAACCAGGCTAGAAAAAGGACTAGTACTCGGTCTGATAATTCCTACTCCAATCATCTCACCCACCAATTTCTTGATCTCATCTTTCTATAGTTGGGGGTATCGATAAGGCCTTACATTGATGGGTTCAATTCCCCCTTTAAGAACGATAGCATGCTCGTGTTCCCGTGAAGGAGGCAAACCTGCAGGCATAGAAAACACATTTGAAAATTTAGTTAGTAACAGGTCTAGAGCAGGGTTAACCTATGAGTCTGACCATTCCACCGAGTGAAGGCTTACTAGGGCTAACACGTATCCCTCCTCAGTTACCGCGAACCCCGTGCCAAGGATGAAGCTTTCGCTTGGTGCAACCCGGGTTCCCCCTACAACGTGACCCGGTCGCGCGCATCCTGGAATGTCATAGCGAGTTTTTTCCGGTTCACATGGATGTCTCCCAATTGCCTGAACCATTTTACGCCTAAAATCACATCTATACTCCTGGGCTCCAAGGGGTAAAAGTCCTTGATCACCCATATCCTTGACGGTAATAATTCGACCCTCCCACGTATCCTGAAGCTTTTCTCGGTCATCCCATTTCCCAAGACTACCCCCGTCTCCCGGGTGCCCGCAACACCCAGGGCCTTAACCAAGTTCAACGACACAAAGTTATGCGACGCCCTACTATCTATTAACACAACCACCTCAAACCCCCGATTCGACCCTTGAGTTTCATAGTATGAGGAGTATTAAGAGCTACCACTGATTATGCCGAGACCTCCACAACATCGACGTAGGCGTGCTCCTCATCTTCTGGTTCTCCTCCTCTTCATCTTTATTAGACAGTTATATAATTATGTTAATATAGGAGGATAGAATGTGTAAATATGTTATGTATATATATCTCCTGTATTCTATAGTGAGATTTGATTTTTTGAATGAAATTACAATCTCACTTACAATACAATTACCAAGATTAACTTGGTATCAGAGGCTACCTCCTCAATGTCGCCAACCCTAACAGCGGCGCCACCCAACAAGTTACCCTCTTGTCGCCAACCCCAAGAGAGGCGCCACCCCACCAGCGACCCTCTTCTCACAGCGCCGCAACCCTAGCAGCCACCTTCTCTCTTTTTATTATCGACGGTCATGGCAAGCAATGCTTTCTTCTTTCACTTCAGTCGATGGCACCCTTGTCCCTCACCCACTATCGATACAACAACCTCTTCATCCAACACAGCAACCGAATCCACAATATTTCAACTGGATTTCTAACGATGCTCATGTCAGGATGCTCCTCATCTCTATGATTTCAGAATCTGCCTTCTAGCATGTTCAAGGTACAACATCCGGGGAACTTTGGCTCTCTCTTGAACGCGCTTATGCGCCTCACACGTCTTCTAGGGAATGCACTTTAAAGACACAATTACTTAAAATTGAAATGAAAGCTGATGAAACAGCTTCTGTGTACCTTAATCAAGCCATGAATATGTTGATGCACTTGCTAACATTGGTGACCCAGTCAAAGAAAAGGACTTAGTTGTACTAGTTGTATCGGGACTTCGTGAGGAATACAATGGGCTGAAATCTACAATTCTTGCAAGGCAGATTCCAACCGCCTTTGCTGAACTTAGTCTTCTATCTAGCCATGATTATATGATAAAAAAATCAGCCCGTGTTCCACCAGTCCAAGCGTTTACAGCCACTACTTCTGCCCATTCCACACAAATAACAGCCTCATAACAACCTCACACAATGCAGACCCTTCAACAACTTGCAACTCAACTCGGCTTTCAGCTTCAACCTCTAAATCAACCGTCTGCACAAGCCCTCTTTACCTCTCCTTCTTAGAATACTCGGGGTCGTGGATCACAAAATTGCCATGAACGGGGTCCTTCAACAATCAGGAGGTAATCAAGGTCAGTTTAGTTGGGCCTCTACTCAGAATACCGTTTATGGTACTTTTAAATTAATGCGGTATTGGACATATACCGTCTCAGTGCCCTAATCGTGACCCTGCCACTATGAGACCTAGACAACAACAGCCTACAGCGAACTTTGCTGATCACTGCTCACATCAATCCAACACTTGGCTGCCGGATACTGGTTTGAATACTCATGTTGCTCGGGACGCTTCCAGCTTCGATAGTCATGAACCTTACTATGTTGAGGATTCTCTTCATGTTGGTAATGGTAAGGATCTACCCACTCTTCATATTGGTTCCACTCATTTCTTTTCTCCTTCCAAAACTTTTTCTCCTTGTAATATACTTCCGTTCTACAAATCCAGCGCAATTTACTTTCAGTTCAAAAAATTTGTCAAGACAATTATGTTTACTTTGAAGTTCACTCTACCTTTTTTTGATATGAAGGACAAGTCTACACGCACTACCCTCGCTCATCTTTAAAATTCGGTACTAGGGGGAGTTGTCTTCTCTAGAACGCTATTTCAGTACATGGAACGTTGTACCATGTAACATGGTACGATGTACCATTTATGACTAAATTATATGGGCACATTGCACGAAAATACAACAAACTATGCCAATACTGTCATTATATGCAACCAACTTTATTTTATACCTAAAAATACACACAACTTACAATTTGGTTCATTTTATGCAAGTTACCTATGACAATAGGTAACTTACCGGTAACCTGGCAAAAAATAAAAGAACTTTGGTACTTAAAAAATACAAACAATTTTTGTAGACAATTGGTAATCGGTAACCTGCTAATCAGGTTACCAATTGTTTACGATGAACCAAATTTGTAAGTTGTATGTATTTTTTGGTACAAAATAAAGTTAATTGTATACAATGGCAATATTGACAAAGTTTTTTGTATTTTCGTGCATTTTGCCCAAATTATATAATAATATAATTAACAAAAGTATACTAAATACCAAAAGATCAATACTTCATACTTCCAAAATTCATAAGTTCATAGTTCATACTTCATAGCATAACACAAAAACTAACAAAGTACAAAACACAACTAAAATAAATTCAAAGTTCAAGATAGAAATTAATACTCAAAAGTTCAAGTTTACTCTTTCCTTTGCCTTTTTCCATTCCCATCATCACCCACATGACCCACATCTTCCAGATTTTCCCATTGCATTTCTTCAAGTCTTGTACTTGTCCCTTCCAAGTATGTGCTTTCGGGATTCACATCCCACTTCTTATATGGCCTAGCTGTGTAACTTTGGGAGAATCTCGATTGTAGACGAATGTTCAAATGTATAAACACCAACTTATCAACTCTTTTGGAGTTCAATCGGTTTCTCTTCATATTATGTATGTAAGAGTACGTACCCCAATTTCTCTCGGCTGAAGAACTACTAATAGGCTGTGATAAAACTTTCTTTGCTACTTCAGCAAGTTCGGGAGTTCCTGAACCATATTCTGACTACCAACCAATAGCATCCATGGTTACCGCATCCATGTGAGCTGCCACCATTGAATAAAGACCCGGTCCCATCTCCTCAAGATATGATTTATCATAAAATCTCGGAGATAATGCAAATCCCAAACAATGTTAAGGGATTGTCATTTTCTCCCACCTAGCTAGTAAAATCTTCTTGACTTGAGGATAATATTCAACATAACGATGATTCAAATTCACCATGACATCCTTAAGCTCTCCGACATGTTATCCATTTTCTCATAAATTTCTCCTATCTTTGATCCCTTACCATGACAAAATTTAATCATGAAGTTTATTGATTTTGTAAAAGCAAGAATACTTTCCACATCATCCCAAAATTCTTCACTTTTTAATTGTATGAGCAACTAATAATCTAGTTTTCCTAGTGTTTTCATCACCATTTTTCACCCGATCTCTAAGCACAATTGTTGTAGCAAGAGACTCTACAATCCCATAACCTTTCGAGGAAAATGTAATGAGAAGCAAATCTAGTTTTGGCTACTTTTAAAAATTCCAACTGTGAATTATCTCTAAAAATAGCCAAAGCATGGGTGTGCTTTAGGAAATACTTAACATTTACTTCTATATGTGTGCATTAGCCAAAAGAATTCGTTTGAAAGATCTTTAAAAATCAGATTTAACGCATCAAGGAGACCAGAAAATGTGTTTATATACCTTCTCGACCTCCGTTCCAGCAGCCTTACAGTTTGCGGCATTGTCAGTCACGACTCGAAGGACATTACTTAGTCCTACAGCTTCAATGGCTCCAAGCAAGAAATTTGCAATTGAAAAGTCCTCCGCGTACATGAACATGGCACCTCGACTATTCACAGCAATAACATTGATTAATGGTTGATGCTTAACGTTGGACCATCCATCCGACACAATAGAAACGCCTTGTGAATACCATGTATAAGGTCCTTTTCCACATCTCTCACGCACTCATCAAGCAAGACGGTTCGAGCTTTATCATAAGAAGGAGCTTTGTAACCAGCAGGGGACCTATTTATTGCTGTGATCGTCTCCTGTGAAACTGAGGATTACGAAGAACATTGAAAGAAAAGCCATTAGCACAAATCCTTTCATAATCTTCATATCAACTACGGTAAAGAACCAGAAGAATCTTCAATTGGTTTTTTAGAATTAGAGGTAGAACTCTATTTCCTATTTATTACAGAGTTCTTTAACGATCTTGGAACACCTGTTTATGCAGCACATTTCACTTTGTTTAGCAAGTTCTCATATTTCACACGATCCTTTAGTAGTGCTGGACACCTTTCGGTTTCTGCTTTTTTTCCTACTTGAGCACCAAAAAAGTGTACATGAATTGGAGTATAATAACAGGTAAACTTCTGTGGCAGTGCTTACACACCCATACCTTTGCATCCCCTGCATTTTTACTTGAGCACCAACTATGTCAACCTCTTGCAACAAGGGCTTATCATCCACTGGGGAGGTGATTCTATAACTTGATGTTTGTGTGGAATATTGTCATCTTATAAGAATGGTAGACCCAATATGATATGCCATGAATGGGTTGTGTGAATTTTGTGAAAATTCCTAATATGGTGATTAGCAAGCTTTATTGTCTTGCTTGTGGGATATGTTTTGAGAAGAGCAATTCCAATTTGCAAAAATAAAGCTTTTAGTCTTATTCCACTAGCTGAATCTCTAGTCCTAATTTATTCTAATTGCAAGCCTTCATGCTTTCCTAATGTTTATTTTTCTGTTATTTCTAGCTATTAATGTATGTGTTCTCAAATCCTTTATTAGGATGGTTCTAGGAATGTCGGATACCTCAAGTTTTTCTCATCCGAGTAATGGTAAGTAGCGAGATGGATAAATCCCCAAGTAAGCGAAGGACACACCAAAGAGCCTAAGACAAAGAATACCCATGTTAATTTCTCTATTTGTTCTTTAGTAGCTTTATAAATGCTTTTCTGTAAAGTTGTCTTTCATATTTATGTAGGTATCAATGTGTTACGTACTCTAATAACATCTGTTTATCTTATTTTATAATTACAATTTGTAGGAGCTGCCAGCATCTGGTAGTATGATAGTGCCATGGGTACAATGCCTTCATGGGTTATAAACTTTTCCTTATCATCCAATTCCTCCATTTGTTCTTGGCATCACGACCTCAAAGTCACCCCTATATGTGGGGTTCAGGTATTAAGATTTGATTTGGTTCTAGTTAATATTTTATTACGTGTGCTTTACTTTTTTTTTTTTTTGCTGCATGAATCATTTGAATAAATAAACTTGAATAATGTTGCTGATCTTTTTGCAAAGGCTAGAATCAGTTAGCTTTGCCCCTTCGCCCCTTCTGGTATGTGCTTTATTGTCATCATTAAAATGCCTTTGTGTCTATTATTTAACATTGTAGTCAACTTCACCGTAATTTAATGTGGAAAACTAATTTAGGAAAACTATTTTAATAATGAAGGATAGCTAAGCACTAATTTAGGAAAACTAAAGATAAAATTTTATGATAAACACTATTGTCTAAATTGTTTCGGATTGTGACATTAAAATGTTATTGCTATATATATATATATATATATATATATATCTGTTTTGAGTGGTATGACATTTTAGTCTTTTATTTTTCTATTTTTATATTTCTAACCTAGGCATAATTTTGATTATGCATTTATTTATGCTGGTATTGTTCAACACATTAGCTCTTTCATTCCATAGCTTACCATCGATCTCAAGTACAAAAATGCCTACTTTAACTCGAATACTATTTGTTTAGTAGCTTGATCTAAATGTTTCAATGTAGGGTTGAGTGTATTTCGGGGTTGAGCGTATTTCGGGCTTTGTTATCAAATAATACTATATCAATATATCTTGCAACAATATCTGGTATCTGGTATCGGTAATCCTGCTTTCTAATAAGAATGCAGCTACTAAGCCCACTTCTCTTACTAGCCACGTTATACTATAAAAGGAGAGCCAAGCCATGTGTCCGGGATGCCCCTACACCGGTGTTACCCATGGCCGTTTAAGAAACAACCGTGTGGCCAACTCTTAATTGAATTCCTTGATATTTGAGAGGCCGTGAAGGAGGGCGTGTACAGTAATCAGAAATAGTATTTGATATGTCGTCGTGATTACTAATTGTGGTAGAAGGCTGTATCGATTATACAGGACAAACAAGTGAGTTATGCTATCCATCTAATATGCTATCTACTGTGTGTTAATGCATAAATTATATGTGTTAATAAACTAAGTGGCACTATTTGTTAATAGCCTGGGTGGTATTATTTGTTAATAGCCCAGATGGCACTAGGGATGTAAACGAGTCGTGCCGAGCCGAGCCAAACACTTATCGAGCCGGGCTCGTTTAGGACTTTTTAAGCTCGAGCTCGGCTCGTTTAGAACTTATGATGTTGAGCTCGAGTTCGGCTCGTTTAATATTTATGAAGCTCGGGCTCGGCTCGTTTAGGCTTGTTTAGGATCGGGTATTATTTTGATATTTTTATTAAAATGATATATATAATTATTAAAAAATTAAACATATAAAATATAAATTATATTATGTATGAAGCTCGTTTAGGCTCGTTTAAGCTCGCGAGCCCACTCTTTGGAGCTTGAGCTCGGCTCACTTATTAAATGAGTTTTAATCTAGGCTCGAGCTCGTTAAGGCTCGGCTCGTTTCGAGCTCTTAACGATCCGAGCTCGAATAGCTCGCGAGTAGCTTGGCTCATTTACATCCCTAACATTAACTACTTGTAAATTTCAGGAAAAAAATAGAAAAAAGAAGGCATGAAGGGTTGGGCAGACAGTCACACAACTGGTAAAACATATATAATAGAAATACCCTAAGTTTTAATATTATTCAATTATAATCGGTAAAACCTTTTTACCTGTGAAAATTAAACCACTTACTGAGTGTTAAAATTAGCTTATTTTGTAATTTATATATAATATATGGGCTTACTGGAATTTTTGAAGACCAATAAACCAATTTTTTTGCTTGACTCGTCAGTTTATCAACTTGAGAATGAGTTGAGAATGAGTGCTTAATAAGCTAAATCAGATTTCCCCTAATTAATTGTGTGTGTAATAAAGTTAAATCATATGTAATAAAGTATTATTGTAACAAAAATTCTATTAATTGTGTTCATTTATAGCCTGTCTTATACAATAATAACTATAAGAATAAATTTGGGTAATAATAATAATAATTATTATAATAGAGTATATATATACATATATGTATAAGAATAAATAAATAAAAATTTAAGAGAAACAAATAAATTATTTAACCATATAAATAATAAGTAAACAAATAAAAATTTAACTTTAAATTATATAAATATATATAAAAAACGTTCTCTTTATAATCTACATGTATGTATGTTTGTGTGTATATATATATATAAAAGTTTTTGATGTATCCTTTTACGAAGAATGTTCAACATAGTCCATAATTAATTCATCGTCCTAAGGGACTAATTTTAGCCTTTGGATCAATGACATCAATGGTTCAGATTAAATTTTAAAAATTTGGGGGGCGGGTGACATTTTCGTAATTTTTCGTAATTCACATGTGATGTTTTTACAAATCACATGTGATTGTATATTGAATCACCTGTGATTGAATATATAAATTTTAGAACTATGTTTTTTAAATGAACTTTATTGAAGACAACTCTCAAATTATAATATGCCTCTCAACCACCTTTATAGATATAAAAAATTGATAACAAAGCAAATAAGGTAAAAATTTTAAAAAAGTGTAAATGTTTACATAAATATCTAATTTAGGCGACAATGTATCTACATTTACAAACTATGTTGCATAAAAGTGAAATAATTACATAATGAGATGCTACATTGGAATTTAATGAGAAGATGTTCAAAGCAAGATAGCTAAATAGTGACAATCATATAACGAGACGCTACATCTGATTTAGGCCACAATGCATCTACATTTGCTGATTTTCAAACTTTTTCAACTCATTCGGCTAGGCGGGTGACCACTTCCTTTGACCTTTGGGCATGAAGTGTATCTCACTCCATATCACTTATCGCATCAAAACCACACTACTTTCACTCTCTCGTCTTATTCTCATTTTTTCTCTCCTCTACTAACTCTCTTTCTCTATCCCCTCATCCCACTTTAGTGTTGCACTGTTGCAACCCCGGTAGGAGAGAATTGTGTTCCCACCTGCCTTGATCCTCCACATCTGCCCCTAATGAGGAAAAGAAGAGTATTTCAGTTGGCCTTATATAAATAAAATTTTCATTTTTAACATATTAGAGCACCAATACTGACAAGTGTCGTTATTGTTATCATTGACTGATATTTCAGCATCATTAAACCTCATAGTTAAAACTACCATCAATTCATCACGGAATGTCATATTAGCATCACTTTTTTACTATAAATAATACATAATATTTATAAAATAAATTTTAGATTAAAGATATTAAACAAATAATATAAAATTTATTTTATTAATTAAAACTTACAATTAAACAATAAAAACAAATTAATTGTGGAAGTTGTACCAAACCATCAAATTATAGTTACTATAATGAAACATCGAAATAAGTCGTAGTTTATGACACTAGGCACAATAAAAATAAATAATTTTCACATGCGTATGAATGTTGAGCATTCATTACTACAAACATTTTAGTCAATTAGTGAAAGATAAATATTATGTATTGAATCAAACATTACAAACGCATAACCGTTGTATTAAATTAAAGGTACCACACATTAGGAATGTACACAGTGACCAACCCAGAAATACTTGTCACTGATACCACAAGAAGAAAAAAGATATTCAAGGAAAACGGTTTCGATCCTATTATTTATAGATAGATTTGTACATGCATGTCATATGCATCAATTTCATTTTAAAAATGTGTTTGGTAAAAGTAGCTACCATTATTTGTATATATATGTTTATCACATTAGTCGGTAGCTAGAGCTGTTTAATGTAAAATAACAAAAATAAAAATTGTAAAACAACTAAAAAGAGTACTTAAGTAATTTTATATACAACAAACTTCCAAAATAGTGCTCACAGGCTACTTCAAAACGATTTTTGTTCTAAAAAAAATTTCCATCGTTCTCCCCGAGCAAACTTATAGTTTTTTCTTTCAAAAAAAAAAGGTACTCGTCTCCGAAAAGAAACTGTACGGAGCACACTCAAAGTAAGTTGTTACTTACGGATATATAAATTTACGTTCCAATTTTGAAGCAATTACCCTCGTAAACTACAAAATTTAACCAACTTCTGGCTTTTGGTTGGCATTTAACATATCAATTCGTTGAATAATTATCAAAATATCCATGAACCGTGTATCACCGTCTACTTTACTCCTCCAAGCCAGAGACTCCAGACTTCCTAAGCCGGCAAACTCTTTTCCGATGACTCCTTCCTTGTTTGTGTTGTTCCCATTCATATGCCCCTCTAAGAACCTTATTCCCACATGCCTACAAATCAAATAATAATAAATCAGTTACTATATAATTGCAATTCACCACCACGATACAGTATTAAAAACCCACACTTCGAATTTTACATTCGAATCAAATTACTTTTTTTTAATTTTAAATCATATTATCTATCTTGCCACCTTTAAAAGACACCCTTACCATAAATATGTAGTTGAAAAAGCAGTCTCTATCATCTCTCTGACATTCAAAGTTTCATTCTAAATACACCAGCATGGTACTAAGTGACTAACCTTGCATATGTGCTGTGTCCATAAATCCCTTTCCATCAATTTCAATCCTTTAATATCATTTGTTTCGTCAAAATCAGGTACCAAACTTGTATCCTTTTCAAAAAAACATTTGATTATCTCGATTGATGGTTTAACCACATTTGTAGTCCATAGCTCTTCCGAGAAACCTGAAAATAAAAGAAAATCAAATATGGCTGACATGAAGAGGTGTTCCTAGCTAGTAGCTACTACCTACATCCCAAGTTAAGATTACATATTTACTCATTATCAAATTTATTCACTTATTTCAAGTTTATTTCAGAATATTTGATGCATAGGCAAATGCTTCACTTATGCTTATATACAACTTACCAATAGTCCGATATCATAAACTACAGCTAACCTTTAATAAGGTATGGGAGCGAAAGACATACATGAGAGAGATTCTGTTGCATCAACATAATGTATGTTCCACCCAAACAATGATTGCAGCCGAATAAGCCTTCTTTTCTGGAAAAAAAAATAGAATTAGAAGTTCCATGCAATCAACAGTTATTACAAGTGAAGGACAATATATAAAGCATTAAAGAATATAGTTAATTACTAACTACTACAACAACAAAGATAGACTTCGCCCAAATTTCAATCCCTTCGACCCATTTGACTTTTAGCATTTTGATATTTTATTTAACTTGTTTGAGATAAAATACAACCATTCATAAGTAAACTGGAGAAACGCCACCCACAATCAATGATCAAGACTAATACAAAAAGGGTACTTAGATATCATATACCTGACGGCGAACAAGCCTTCTGGTATTCAGTTTAACTTTGTCAATTGCATCTTGAAGAAGCTGTATGAGTGGGTTCTCATCAGAGGTACTCAGAATTGTGTTTTGTTTTAACTTCTCAATGTTTGCAGCTCTTGAGCCTTCAGACAGATAGGCTTTTAAAAATTCCTCAAACTCCCTGACACCAATGGCTTGGCGTAAGCCTCGAGTGTAATCCGCATCAGGGTTAAAAATATCACAAGCTTCTCGAAGCAAACCTGAATCAAACATCTGATCTACCCTTTCTTCAACATATTTGTCTATAACAGGGAGGGAAGCATCCACACATATAAAACAACAGTTGTATCTCAAATTATCAGCATTGCCCCAGTTCTGCTCTGCCACAAGCAAATTTTATTAAATGAAAAAATTGCAGATATTCAAGTTCACTCGAAATTACTAGTTCAATAAAGGTGGTAACTTTGACCCTTTTGCCAAAGTTGAGTCTATTAGGTTGTATTTTATCCTCAACAAAACAGAAATCTAAGATTTTATAACTTGGTTAAAAGTGGAAAGAGGCAGATCGGTCGACCAGGTGAAATGGGTTGAAGGCAACGAAAGTATTTTCAGTTGCTTAAAACCTCCTAAATTACTTTATTAAAAAGAACCAGTATGAGAGTATGGACCCAAACCAGATTTGACCCGTCTGACCCAGTCACTTTGCCACCTCTATATTACAGACTATTCCAAGTGTTTTTTGGAAGAATAAGCAGTACCAACCTCCATAGTCTTCTCCTGAAGATATTTGCTAGGAAGAACACCAGAGCAAGCATATAAATGAAGGTATTGACTTATCTGCAGCAATTAATTGACAATAAATATGCATGCCTGAATTGCAAATCTAAGGATGTATGAGTGAACATCACTCATACAGAAGTCGGGAGACATAAATACTAAAACAATTTTTTCATAAAAATGGATCCACTTACCTTTCTATGGTCATTTGGATGAATTCTATTTGCAGCAACTGGATCAATATCCTTGAGACTATCATAGCTATAACTAAAATTCCGTTGCTCTGGCAAAAGTTGAATATATGATTCTTTATCTCCTGTTCAGAAAAACAGGTTGTTCGTCAATTATTGTTTACCTGTTCTAAAAAAACTTAAAGAATTACAGTCGCACCATGTCATTTACCATTGGTTTCATCTAAGCAGCTTTCATCTGTATCTACAGGTGATTCATCTAAAAGAAATCGACTCACAAGTGCCTGGAAATAGCAAGGATAAAAACTACACGTTACGCTAGATTAAGGATTGTAGAAAAGCTAAATCAAACAAACCCATAAATTGAAGTCACAAAAATGATAGATATCATTTACCTGAATATAGTAGTTTGTGCCACCAACAATGACTGGCAAATGATTCCTGAACGTTATATCATCAATAAGCTGAAAAGCATTTAAATTTCTATTAAGACTAATAACGAATGTTGTATGCAAGGAATATTAATACAAATCAAAAGCAGAAATAGTGGACTACTAGTTAACAAATATGCAATACTGCAAGTAGATTCTGATGATGACAAAGATGCAAATGCTTAAACATAATAAACCTCTTTGCAGATGAAATTGACAAGCCGGTTCAAAGAAAATACAGTCATATTAGGATTCAGCCAGAAAAACAATATTAAAATCTCAACAAACCCACTTTTCACAATCATTTGGTAGATAGTAGATACATTCTTTATGTGTTTATACAGCAGCGAACAACTCACGGGAATAGCAGAATCCCTAAAATTCTTGGCAGTGAACTCGACCATAGGGCTGATTGTACCCAATAGATGATGCGGTACTCCTACATAGTCATAGAATCAGAAACGAAAAATTATTTATAGAGGCATAAACAAATACGACATTATTCGGCCAATATTACAGATTTTTCATCAAATCGTATTCCTGTAAGAGAAAATTTGGAACCTCTCTGATCTTGAACTGGAACTTTATTAGTGAGAACATCCAACCCTTGGTACACCTGACCCGAAATTTAGGATACAAGGAATGAATTAGGTAGTATAATACGTATAATTTTGTGTTTGTAATCCTGTGTGCAAACCTGCATAGAATCAGCGTTGATGATTTCGATAGGGAGATGTGAAGCTAGGTCAATGGCGAGACGTGATTTTCCGGAACCAGTAGCTCCCATGATAACTACTACTTTTGGCTTGGAATTAGCAATTTTAGGGTTTTCTACTTCCTGTTTTTGGTTGGGAAATCCATTAGGGTTTATGAGACTGTCACTCTCCATCAATCCCACTTTCCACCGATACGACCGCCGGTGATAAATAGAAAGAAACAAACGCTGTGTAAGTGATCGTATTGTTAGCAGGCCCGTCTTATACTGCTATAACGTTCGCAAACCCGGACCAATCCCCTCTTAAACGTCCAACGATCACTCGCCAATCGCCATAACATAAACTCGGTTATGCTGCTAATGTACCTAACAAAATAGGGGATCAAATATGAATGAGTCCTTTTTGTTGATTTTTTTTTCACAGGTAATACTGTTAACAAATGTTAACAAAACTAAGGGGTCGTTTGTTTTAAAAAAAAATGTCTTAATACATCTTAATCTGAATCAATAAGAGGTATTAAGATATAAGGGCTGTTTGTTTTTTCTTTTCATTAAGATCTGAAAACCTCTTAAAACCCCTTAATGAATCAGAGATAAAATTA
>JAUEJL010052520.1:0-20606 GCA_032274825.1 Drosophyllum lusitanicum
CATTAGGGTTTCTATTGTACCCTTTGTACTCTATAAATAGTTATCAATATAATACAAAATACCTACGGGGTTTTCATCATTCTATAATAATGAAATACATTCCAGAACATCCTATCCTTTATGCAAAAACCGAAAATGAGTTGGTTTGGTCTTTATTTAAATGCTAATGGGTCAAACAGAAAGATCCAATCCTTGAATCTAAATGAATATTGCTGTATTTGAACTTTTACCTATATGTTAGACACGGGGAGGGTTCAAACGAGAACTGTTTTTAGTACGAGAACTGCTAAGTGGAATTCATGGATGAAGAGCATGGGGGGATTGAGTGTGACAAGGTGCATGTAAGGAATTCATGGATGGGCAATCCAATTGAAGGAGGGGGAATTGGACGGCTAAGATTGGTTCTCGCAGTTCTCATACAAAAACCTGTTCTCGTTTGAACTTTTACCTGTTTGGCACATTAGACAAGTTGGGTAAAAGGTTAAAAAAGTTAATATATATCAACAATGACTGCAAAAACTATTTTTGAAATAATTGTCTAATTTTTTAATAAAACGGTTTGCGCGGCTGAAAACACTTGTTTATGCCATGAAAGACTTGAACCTATTTGACCGTTTCCTGTTTGTGTTGAACTTTCCAATTTTGCTCATTTGGCCCATTAACAGTAACAAAGTATTGCAGTTATAAATTTATGATCCTAATAACTGGCTGAGTGATGGTTTCTACATAATAATGAAGTAAACTTTAATATATATTTTTATTAATTCTTTTAAATGATTTTAAGCATACCTTCCAAACACATAGCCAAGGCTATGTGTTGTTCCTAAAATATCTATGAAGGCTGAAGGATATGGAGCTCTTATTGCTGCACGAAGAATTATGGCACAGTCCCCAATCGTCGGTTTCCCGCCCAATGCTATTACCTGAAATTGATTAAATATTAAAGATTAATCAACCTGAATAAAATACATCGGAAATTGTTAACGCGATCAAGAATGAGAATCTTAAAGAAGTATATAGGAAAAAGGACCCGCTTTGATCTTAAGGTAATCAACTTTTAAATTTCGATTTAGGTAACCTTTCAAAATATTAGTACGTAGCACCAAATTCTTCGGAAAGGTTTTCTGGCATGGAATAAGTTGGTTACACAAAACACCAATTAAACAGAAGTTGGTTAGTTAAAATATATTTGAGCAATAATAATAATAAAAAACAAAGTACATATATGGTTAATAAGTTAATTTATAAATTAATAACTTATCTTCCTCTTCTTTTATTTTATTAATTTCTATTTTATCTTAGTTTATTTGTCTTATTTATATTTATTTAGTATTGTTACTTTTTTCTTTTTTCTTTTCTTTTCTTTTATTGTTATTTTTATTTTTTATTTTTTATTTTTTGCTGGAGGTCTTTCTGAAAGCAGTATCTCTACACATGAGTAGAGGCACGACTATCTACATCTTACCTCCCGTGTATTGCCCTTAGGTGGGATTGGATACGGTTGTTGTAGCCTAAATAATATCAATTGAAAACTTACTTTTCGCATTAGTTTCACAGCCATTTCTACTTCCCATTCTTGTGACCAACGTCTCGGTGGGGTATTCCTTAATTCCATCTCCCATGTCCAACCCCAAGCATCAGCGATTGTATACATGTCTGATGCATCAAATATTTTCCGATTCCGCAACTCCTTAAATGCCTCCAATATATCCTCTGGAAACCAATCTTCATCATCATCGTTCTGCATTCAATAAAATGAGTTTTTTAATTAAATATCTAAAATTACTAACGGCGCCAAAATGGACAGGTCGTCGGGCAGGTTGTGTAACGTGCCAAATGGGTATTTTTGGATCAAGTTGGGTATGGTTGGGTTGAGCCGCAACGTTTTTCATCCAAAACGTTTACTTTCTTTTTACAAATAGCAAATATGGCAATATGATTTCCACAAATTATTACTTCAATGATTTAGGGGGTTTTATAAATTAAACTATTAAAGATACACTTTCGGATGATTTTTGACCTATTTGATCCTTTTCCGTTTACGCTAGTTTTTTTTTTCTTTTTATTTATTTATTTTTTTTTTTGCTTTACCACTTCAACCAACCAAATAGAGAAAAAACATAACCGAAAATGATCATCATTTTTTCAATTCATACCTCCATTGCAGCGATTCGGGCCAACCTTTTCACTGATTTTTTTGATTTAGCGGGCGCTGTATCGGGACCTTTAAATAATTGAACACCAATCATTTGAAGGGGATTTGCAGCCACTTCTTTGTCCTTAACAGCTTCTGTATCACCAGCTTGGATTTCAGTTTGTTCCACCACTTCCTCTTTGTCCGCTTCATCATCATCAACTTGTTTATTCACATCTTCAGGATTATCAGAGACATCTGAGGCTTCTGCTTCGATGTCAGTCGGCTTTCCAAGTTCGGCTTCTAAGCATTCTCCAAGAAAACGTCGTCTCCAAAACTCTGTATTCCCTTCTTCTAGCCTCACACGTGATACCAATTCTTGCACCTCCTCATCAATCTGTGAAAAATAAATAAATAATAGAAATTCCATTTGTGGTTTATTTTAAATAAATAAATAAATATATGTATATATATAGGGGATGGATCATTTGAGAACCATTATTATTGTGAGTACCACGAGTATCAATCCTGACCCTTGATTAAAATAAATAAATGGCCAATAAAAATGACGGCTCATTAATGAGGGGTATTTTGGGAAAATCAAGCATCGCTTTTTTAATGACGCATCTGGACACAATTCACTATTGGGAAAATATATAAAAGACAAAATACCCCTAATGAGCGTTAATTACGGTTACAAATAGTACTCGCGCTACTCGCAATAAGAATGGTTCTCAAATGAACTTCTCCCTATGTATGTATGTAAATATATATAGGCAAAAGTTCAAACGAGAGCTGTTTTTCGTACGAGAACTGCGAGAACTGTTTTTAACACCATTAATGACTCATTAATAGGGGTATTTAGGTGATTTATATATTTACCCAACCGTGAATTGCGTCCGGATGAGCCGTCATTAATTCGCGAGGCTTGATTTTCCGAAAATAACCCTCATTAATGGGTCATTAATGATCAATTAACGAGTCATTAACGAAGCATTAATGAGCCGCCAAAAAATTTTAGCCATTGATTAAGTTTAATTAAGGGCTAAGATTGGTTCTCGCAGTTCTCTTTTAAACCCTCCCCTATATATATATGAGATAGACATAATAGCTGGGTTGGATAGTTTGGGTAACAGCTCGAAACATGTAACTTCTATGGGGTCTAAACAGGTCAGGTGACCGGAACAAACTTTTGTCCAAAATCTTTAAAAGTTTTATACATAATTACATAATTTCGAATATAATCATTTTAGAGGTTTTTGTTAAAAATACGATTTGGGCGACCTTTGGCCCATTTGATCTATTTGCTTTTTAGCTCAACTTTTTTCCATTTTACCGGTTTGACTTGTTCTAAATGAAAAAATAACCGAAATGGACCATTTCATAAGCGACCATTTTTATCCATACTTTGTACATATAGCGATAAACAGATAAACTTCCATTACTAAAAAAAATAATCAAACTTGGAATAAAATGATTTAGGAGGTTTTAAGCATTAATATACACTTTTGGCAACTTTTAATCAACCATATACATTTGATCCATCAACTTTTTAGCAAAACTTCTTTTTATTTTGCGCATTTGACCCATTATAGATAATAAATAACCCTATCAACCCATTTATAAGTAAATGTGCCTAAAGTCCTACCTCTATAAAAGTGGTAAGTTGAGATTGTGGAAACCAAAATACCTATTATTCTTGACGTATTAAAAAGGTAAGTAAAGATTACGAAACCAAAATAAAGCTTCTTTCAATTTAACAGTTCGACCCATTATCAGACCCATACCAAAAGATACCCTTTTTGAAAATACCTCTTCTTCTTGCTCTTGAACAGGCGGAACCCATAGGGGCTTGTTTCTTGACCGATTTATTCTTCTAGCCTTCTGAACACGTTGATAAAGTACACTCCTGTTTCCATCAGTAGGCAAACCTTGTGCTTCAAGTTCCTCCATTAGCTCGGGTACAAGCATCTTACTTGCAGCCTTTGGTTTTAATGCATTTTTGTTCGGGCGTTTAAGAACATGAAATAGCCACTCCACAACCCGTACATAATCAGATTCCGAAGCATCTCCCAAGAGTGATGGGCCTCTTCGTCTCAAAGCTCTCAATACCTTTCTATGATATCTTCTCCAATTCTCGAGACAATGTTGTCTAAATGAGGTCTCAAGGGGGTTTTTATACACAAATCCAGAAACGTCGGGATCTAATGAAGTTTTCCCTTCTCGTGGGACCCATCTCTTTCTTTCACCTGTAAGCCCACCCTCCTCAATGTACCTGGTTCATGTATAAAGTTAGTATCATATAATAAATTACTGGCAAGTTAAGTTATTAATTCATTTTGACAAATCACGATTGAGACTTACACTAAACATGATTTTAATACTATATAATCTTACTTCTCTAATAAATAAGTAAATATGTAGCCATGTGGCCAATTCTCGGATTGGGATTTTTATGTATAAATTTGAAAATTATACATGTAGTATGTTCATAAGTTCTCAAACATAAATATAACTGTACATAGGAGCCAAGAAATATGTTAGAAACACAAACATTATTGTTAAAAACATCAAATTGCGTCACATAGTCCAAGTCGTGAGAAAAAATAGAAGAGAGACTATTGATTTCATAGTCGTGATAATTAGCGGAAGCGAGGAAACGGATAAGGTTAAACAATAAAGTTGCGTGTGTGTCGTATGCCTTTGAAAAATTTAAAAAAAAATATTTTGACTTATGTTGACCGAATAGTCCGAGTACATCCGAGTAGAGCCAAGTAATGCCGAGTAGGACCAAGTTTTGACCGGCTTTGACCACATCCGAGTAATGTGGCCGAGTAGCTTCGACTCGCCTCGGCAAGTGGCCGATTTCCGAGTACTCTCCGAGTACTCAGCCGCCTAGGCCGAGTTTAACAACACCGCATTTCACTCGGGAAAAGATAGAAAATGGAACGATTACAACCTCGCATGTGAGGACGGGAAGTCAGTTTGCTGACGGGTTCACAAAAGCCTTACCAGGGAACAAAGTTAATTACATTTGTAAAAAAGTGGTGTTGATTTCAAACCACCAATTGGAAACACATCCAGCTATTATTGCATTGATGTTTGAAACATCATTTACACGGGATGGTTTCTAAAGTGTAATCAATTTTTTATGTATAGCAAATTACTTTTACCAGGCTTTAAAGTGTAACAAATTATTACCTTCTGATTTTATCATACAAACAAATTCTTTATGATTTTTTAAATCCGATTAATTACTTTTTCTATATGATTATGATGTACATCATTTTTTATTCGTAGAAAACTACTATTACATTTTATACATGCATACTTTGGTTTCCAATGTATTGCTTTTGTTAGGATCATGGCGCTTATCACTAGGCCAAAAAGAATTCCTTGTGGTCAAGGCGCTACCTCTTTCTTATATATTGAGTAGCCTAGCTGTCCATGGGTTCTATTTTACGGTGTAGCTTTAGCAGTTATGTTGGCAATCCAATATCCAACAGTTTATGTATTTTTTTAAACCAACCCGTGTAATATACGCGTTTCTAACCTAGTATATCAACAAAAAAGGTCCCTAATTTTATTATATTACTTCTATATGCAATGACTTAGTGATATGAACCAAATTGATATATTGATAAACTTGAACGATTACAATAGGCCGTGTGCTTTCGAGCGGCATCCGTCTCTCCTTAACCTACTTCCGAGAGGTAGGAGCTCTCGCAAAACCCTTTTCTAAAACCAACTTACTCTCGGATAATAATATGACACCCTTAGACCTCTATTTATAATAAATACTCCCTAAGATCTATAATAAAAATATATTAAATACAATAATTAGAAGATTCATAGAATATGGACCATATAGTGCCAAACAAGCAAGATCTAAACCACTAATACATATAATATATGAATGAAGATAACTTATATGCTGATAAATTGTATTCCAATTGAGTCAATGGAGCATAATAAAGAAGATATAAAATCTACAACAATATTATTAATATCTAAAAACGCACCTTGCAATGTAATCGATCTCATATCCAACATCGGCTTCTGTTTGCATAGGTTCAATCCAAGAGCTAACCAAGGTTCGATATTTTTGACTAAGTATCATTGCTCTGGCTGGAATAGGCTGATTCTCTTTACTCATAGCTTCTAAAGCTTCTAGCAGTTCAACAATCCGTCCTGATGATAATCATGAAAATAAGTCCATTGAGTTTGTGAAAAAGAAAGCATAGATATTAAGTCAATCAAAGTCAATTGTCAAACCATTGTAAAAGGAAAGAAAGCTGTACCTTCTCTACATAATGCCCGAAGATATAGAGAAAGAGGATCATCATAGTTTCCATCATTGTATAAAACATTAATTCCCCCTTCAATTCGTATAAGGGCCCGAAAATGTCGAATAGCTTCTCTTACTGCACAATATTTGGTAAAGCATTCCACCAATAACCTGAAATGATACCAAAATGATTTATGATACAAGATAAATGATACTTAAAAAAATTCTGAAAATAGAAAAAGCAAATCACTCCTAGAAAGGGCCATTCCCAGAAAAAGCAAATCATTACTTACGCATAGGTTTTCACATTAGGTTGTACACGCTGGTAATCTTCAACCATCATGCCAAGCAGATGGGCAACATCTTGTACCCTAATATATTCAGAATATTTTCATTTCAGAGTGTTAAAGATCAAATAAAACTAAGAACAAGACTATAAGAATCTTTGATAGGACCCAAGGAGAAATATATTGATGCTTAAGAGAAGAATCAAACAAACTACTAACAATAAAATTAAACAAACAGAATTGTCAAATTTTAGAAATAAAATTGTTCTCTCTATATCATGGAAATATTATCATTAAATTAGTTATGTAAGTACATTGTTGCCTTTTTACTAGTTAACGCAAACTAAAGCAAGTATAAGAATTTTTTACACTAAATTAGAAGATTAGTTCATCTGTGAAGGACACTAGATTACATAATGGTTCATGCTTTTATCTGTATATTATCTATGTTAATAGGATATATCAAGCAAGAAGAAGACATAAACAAGTGTATAGAAACCAAAAAGACGATAGAGAAAGAAAACTGTGACAATTTTAGACAGTTAAAATGTATTAGTTTACTGCGAATTACCTGTCAGAGGATTCCGCCCTTGTATATGCCTGGATCAACCAGTTGTATGTCTCAGTGTCAGGTTTCATATAATCTGTGATACAAAAATATTACTGGTAACCAATAAAAAAACTTTCAGAGTATGATCAACTATTGACATATATATATATATATATATATACACACACTTATGTAACTACGTTTCTATATACCTTGGCCATAAATCATGTTCTCAAAAGTCGCAAAAGCAATTTCAGGTATTCCACAGGTTGCCTGCAGACCAAAGAATAGAATCAAGAAGTGTTTCTACACAAACATGCATAAAATCAGACCTCAAATTAAGTCATCTTAAAAAGTAACGAAACAGGATTTTCAGAAAACATGCAGTCCAGACCTAGATGCTGCTTTTGAGAAATATTATTCAACTTTGATCTTGAATCACAACCGGATCAGCTAGTATCGAATCGCATAAAGAGAACAAATCGTTCTAAAGGGTCGAAGTTGTCAATGGTGTATTTTTAACATATAAAACCCCTTAAATCATTTTATATTAAAAAATGGGATCATTATTGATATAATATAATCTGTACCATCGTTGACACATAAAGCATTCATTAAAAAAATTAAAATTCTTGGATAAAAAGTGTTTTACCCAGCCAAGCCCATTTTGACCAATACCACAATTTACCAGAATATCAGCTTTGACCCGTTACAAACATGCCTAATATCAAACTTGCCTGACAACTAAGGAGACAATTGAAGTGATAAGTGGTAGCCATCCTCCCAGCGTCTTCCATTTTATAGGCTATTGTTAATGCATTTGAATGATCGCCAGCTTTGCAGTTTTCTTCAATCAAAAGATCATATATCTTATCACTAGCTCTGAGCCTACCCTCAGCACCTTTTAGGAAAACTTTGTTGGCATCAATCAAGTGGTTGTTTCTAATAAGTTCCTCTGCACACAATTGATAATTAGATAAGTTAAATAGGAAGATACTTTCATTACAAAATTCAAAAACTTTGAATCAGTTTGCATGCTTTTGAGGTTCAATGGTTTTACCAATAAGAACAAGCCAAGCATTACGGATATCGAAATTCAGTTTCTCCATGGCTGCAAGAATCTCTAAACCTCTTGTAGCGTACCCTTTTGAACCAAATAAACGAACCAATGCAGTGAAAGTTTCAGGAAGGGGACAAAGGCCTTCACTTAGTTCCCTCCTTAATGCGTTCATCTGCATTTAGCAGGTTAATGCTTCTGATCATATGATTATTTAGCAGTCAACTAATTTGTTTGCAATAATCAGTTTTATACCAACAGAAACAAGAAAACATTATATTAGGGTAAGCCAAAGTTACATATTTACCCCTTTCTTAACGTATTTTGAGACGACTTTTACTCTAATTTCACAAAACATCTCTCCTTTATTCATTAAATATCTCTGTTTCCATTATACCAATTAGTTTCTCAAATAATAAGAATTTGCCAAAATCTCAAACATCTAACTATCTGATTACTACAGCTTTAAATAACATAGGAACATTCAAACCATATCTTCTACAGCCCTTTTTATTACTAGTTGATTATAAGATTCTTGCTCTAATTATACAATATAACATAATCACTTCCAAAATGTACATCCAAACCTCTCCATAATATGTTTCAGAGGAGATTTCAATATTTATTGACAATGAAATTTGTACCCTAGAACCCAAAACTAATTTTTGTTACAAATCAGAAAGTAGAAAAACAAGATAATCAGTTATATTTACAGTCAAAAAACTTGTTCATGCCTAATATGTAACAAAAACAGTCATGGAAAAACTTGTACATAGAATTACATAAGTAGTCTCTTTATTCCAAAGTCAAAATTTCACCATAAGCAGATTTCCCACTATTAGGTTAAATTAAAAATTATGATTTACAGTCTGTTCTCGAGTTAACATAAGGAGGGGAAGGAAGGGATGGGAAGGGAGGAAAGGGAAGGATAGACAAACTTCTCCTCCCAATCATTCCAAAAGTGGAAGGAAAGGTTTATAACATAAAAATGGTAAAATAGCCTCTCCCAATCCCTCCTAACCCCTCCCTTTCCTTCTTAAAACATGGTTTCCTCTTTTGCTCCTTAACAATCCTTTCCTTCCCAATCCCTCCCAACCCCTCCCTTTCCTTCTTAAGACACAGTTTCTTGCTCCTTATCAATCCTTTCCTTCCCCTCCTTAACTTAACTCGAGAACAGACCGTTATAGTTACAACTAGATATCTAAAAGGGGGTGCAAATACCTATGGGGAAATGAACGTCATAATATCAAAATATGATATGAAATTGCAAGAACTGATACTTGTGAAAGAGAAATTCTAAAAGACACAACATTTTTTTAGGAAAATTACCGAGAGAGGTAACCTAAATATCGAAAATTTGGCCGACAAATGATTATAAATTTCAATTTTTAACATAAAAGGGTATAATAAACCGTTAGACCTAACAAAAAAGATTATAAATTTTAATTTGTAACAAAAAAATGTATAAATTTCACGAATTATACCCTTTTTTGTTACGAATTAAAATTTATAATCCAAATTGGACGCCGATATTTAGATTACCTTTGTCGGCAATTTTCCCGATTTTTTTCGCCCCAAAATTAAGAGAATGTAGAGCAATTCTATAGCGAAATAGACTTACAGCTCCTTCGTGATCTCCATTGAGCGTGTGAGAAATGACCAAGCCATGAAATGACCGAGGTCCGGGATTAATACCGGCCGCAATCATATCATATATAACTTCCGTAACTCCGGCAACGTCACGACTCCTTGCACGCTCCATCAAATCCTCCATGAACAATAATCTCAACCCCTTTTCCGTCGACGTTGCTGATAAAATTGACGACTCATCTTCCTTCTGCTGCGATTGTCTCTTTCGCCTGGTATTCTGAGACACCGCCGAAGCACGAATAACAAAGGCGTTTCGGTAAAGGCTGCCGGAAAAGGGTGAATTACCAGCAAAAATGACGTTTTTGGTGGTAAAATTCAACGGAATTTGAGAGCAAGCTAGCGTATTCGTCATGGGTTTGATGGCGAAACACTGTATCCTTGTGTATCTACTGAATTGAGGATCTGAGGTAGTGATTATGACGATGATGAAGACATTGTTGTATGAAAGCAAGAAGTGGATAAGAAGAGTTGGCAACAATGGCAGAGGGTTTAAGATTTTAGATTTGGGTTTTATGAATTTGTTTGGGGTACTTTCAGACTTTTAAAATTTTAATTCCCAGCCCCCAAACTTTATGTTATAGTTAAAAATAGACCATCTCTTTTATTATATGATATTATGTGGAAAAAGTGAGTGTTTAGTAAGGCTTGCATTTTTTGACATGACACGACATGACACATAACTCAAATCCGACATAAAAAAAGTGACACAAATCTGAAAAATAAAATAAGCGAGTCCCGACACGATAAAAAGTAACATGAACATGACAAACCAATAATGACCACATGATAAAGGTAAAATTATAAAACTTTTTGAAATGAAATTGGGGTAACATCTATATTGAAACTTAAAACCTTACTAGTTTCTTCACTTCTTTCTCTCTCATTCCGATTTCTCAAAGTGAATAATGTCATCGTTACTAGTATTATCTTTCTCTTACCACTCACCTCTCGGTCTTGAATTTTGCCGGTCGCCGTTGCTTTCTTATTGTCTTAGTCTCCATTACTATCTCACGTGGATTGCTCGACCACATGAACAATTTCATAGTGATTATTGGAGTTGTCAAAAATATAAATAGAACTTACATTTTTTCATTCGTAATTTATTGCCTTATTCGATTAACTACATATTCGAAGACCAAAAAAAATCTCGTTCAACATCTATGCCAAAAAAATGGGTCAACACGAAACATGACACGAACCCGACAACAGAAAAGTTGACACGACATGAACCCGGCATGAAAACAAATAGGTCAAAAACAGGTCGACACGAAATTGACACGAAACACAAGTGACACGAACACGACAACCCGAAACTAATACGAATTGCCACCCCTAGTGTTTAGACCTAGCATTAGGTGAGGAACCTATTAGAGTGTAAGTTAAATAGATTATATTGAATTAGACAAAAGATAGTTCAAAATATAGCATTTAAATTATAATTTGTGAATTATGTTACTCTATTTAGACTAACTAGTTAGCTCAAGCTAAGTTGGTCCGCTCAAGAACAGATATAATGTTTTCTATGTATGTTTTAGTTAATTCGATGACTTCTTAGTTGAGTTTAGGTTTTCACGTTGTAAGTACAAGTTGAAGACCGAAGTTAAGTTCAAGAACTTAGCTTGATGAGTTTCAAGTTGAGTAACTCAATTCTAGATAAGAAGTCAGGTTGAAGAATTTTAATCTGTTTCAAATTATTCAACGGATTAAAACTCTCAAACCTACGACTGGATAAGAAGATTTGAAAGTTCAAGTAATCCGTGTTACCTGGTCATTTAAAAAGAATAATTAAGTTAGTTTTGAATATTAGATTAAGATAAGTTTTTAGTCTATGTTTATCCGTAGATACAGATAATTAAACTAACTTTATGATTGTTTAAAGGTTACCTAGTGTGTCTAAGTGATCTTGTTAGTCAAGCTTCTTGTTTAGAGAGTTCATAGTTTGTTGCGTTAATAAGTTGAAATAGTAAATAAGATATAGCAATTAGTTTGTGAGATTGAGAGAGGGTTAAATTGTAATTAGTGTTTTCTATCAAGATTTTATCTTGATTTGAATTGAAAGTTTGAATCGTTAAGAAAAGCATTTGACTAACTTCTTATTAAATTTGATGTGTTTATTATGTTTAATAGTTGATGTGTGAAATCATGTTATAAAATTTAAGTCCAATTATCACTCGGTCTAGATTACCACACTATAGGCAAGAATGACCTAATCGTACGATAATATAGCAAAGGTAAATAAAAGGGTATCGTACTAATATCAAAATGTTGAGTTTGAGGCTAAACTAAGAAAAATTGGAGATTGGCATGATTTAATGCTCCACGCAGTGGAGCATGGTAGCTCGGCGTGGAGCCTTCGAGCTCCCTCGGCGTGGGAAGGTGGCACACGACGTGCAACAGTATCTTTGGGCTGACTTCAATTTGTTTTAGTTAGGCGGCAGTTTTGGCCCTTTAGGGTTTAGTTGTTAACCCTAGTTTCTCCTCTATAAATATTTCTCTCCTGTAATTGTAACCTTTGAGCACCTAATAAGAAAATCAATCTCTAGTTCGGCCGTGGACGTAGCTTGATCATACCGATCGAGTGAACCACGTAAAATACCCGTGTTCTTCTTTTCGTTTGCTATTTGCTTGTCTGTTTGTGGTGTTATTTGTGTGGGTCCATTCCGCGTTTCCTTGCAACTGGTAAGACCTTTTTGGCTCAGTTGAAGCGATGGCAGAAGACGGGAAAGTTAAGATTGACAAGTTTGACGGCTACGATTTTAGTTTCTGGAAGATGCAGATTGAGGACTATCTATATCAGAAACGGCTACATTTACCTTTATCGGAGACGAAACCGGTAGATATGAAGCAGGAGGAATGGGAATTGATGGATAGGCAGGCCTTTGGTGTAGTCAGACTATCATTGGCGAAGAACGTCGCATACAAATGGTTTTCCTAATCCTACCGTTGGTGAATACGAAGATGAAGGAAGGGGCTTGTGTTACTGATCATGTGAATGAGTTTAATTTGATACTCGGTTAGTATCAGTTGACATTAAATTCGATGATGAGGTACATGCTCTCTTACTTTTAGCGTCTTTACCTGAGAGTTGGTCTGGCACGGTTACGGCAGTTAGTAGTTCATCTGGAACTACTAAGCTTACTTTTGAGGGGATTTGGGATTTGATTCTCGAAGAAGATATCCGCAGACGGAACTCCGCGGAATCATCGAGCTCTTTACTTAGTGCTGAGGGCAGGGGTAGAAAGAATGAAAGGGGTCAAAGCCAGAACAGAAACAGGTCAAAATCAAGAAAGAGGGCCCGGTCAAAGAACAGGAAGGATATTACTTACTGGAACTGCAAGCAGAGTGGGCATTTCAGAAATCAATGTACAGCTCCTAAGACACAGAGAGAGGTGAATGTTGCAGCTGATGATTCTGGTGATGCTCTTGTATGTAGTGTCGAATGCTTGGCTGAATCCTGGATTATGGATTCGGGTGCATCGTTCCATGCCACTCCATACAAGGAACTGATGCGAAACTTCAAGTCATATTCTGGTCAAGTTCGACTAGCCGATGACAAGAAACTTGACATTTCGGGTATTGGAGATATTACTCTCAGAACTTCACTCGGTACAAATTGGACTCTAAAAAACGTGAGGTATGTTCCTAGTTTCAAAAGATGTTAATTTCAGTTGGCAGTTGGATGATCAAGGACTTCACGTAGTTTTCGGTAATCACCAGTAGAAAGTAGTTAAAGGGAATATGGTTGTTGCCCGTGGTCATAAGAGAGGGACTTTATACATGGCAGAGGTACCATTCTATAGCACCAAAGACTTGGGCATATGAGTGAGAAAGGTATGAAGGAGATGGTTTCAAAAGGCAAAATTCTTGGATTGAAGAAGGTGATAGTTGGTTTCTGTGAGCCATGTGTTCTGGGCAAACAGAAAAAAGTTACTTTTGCAAAATTTGGAAGGTCATCCGAGGTTGGGAAGGTGGAGCTGATTCATACGGATGTATACAGGCCTACATTAGTTGCATCGATAGGCGGATCAGGGTACTACGTCACCTTTATCGATGATGCCATTAGAAAGGTATGTGTTTATTTTCTTAAAAATAAATCAGATGTTTTTGTTACCTTTATTAGATGGAAAACTGATGTTGAAAAAAAAAAAACTAATTTGCAGGTTAAATGTTTAAAGTCTGATAATGTAGGAGATTACAGCAGCAAGGAGTTTATTGAGTTTTGTGTAGAAAATGGGATAAGAATGATCAAAACAGTTCCAAAAACTCTTCAGCAGAATGGAGTCGCTGAAAGAATGAACAGAACTCTAAATGAACGGGCGAAGAGCATGAAGTTACATGCAGGGCTGCCTAAGATGTTCTGGACAGGTTCAGTTAATACAGCGGCATATCTGATAAATCATGGACCCTCAGTCCCATTGGGGTTCAAGATTCCTAAAACAAAACACTACTAAGGGAAGCATCACATCATATCCCTATAAATTATTCAAAAGCAATTCTTATTCAAGAGAAAAGAAATTTAAAGTGGTTATAAAGAAATTCTGATGTAATGTTATGTATAATACATTTACTCGTCTTTTAATAGATTTTATATTTCTATATATGCTTAAAAATGTTTTATTATACATGTTAGTAATATATTTAAAACTAAAAACATCTAAAATTTATTTTAAATATCCCGATGTTTATATACGGGATGATAAGCTAGTTATTACAATGATACTAATCTATAAAAAATAAATTGGCTTGCCCGGGTTTACTTAATACATATTTAGTAGGTTTACATAATAAAACGCAAGTCTTATTTTATTTTTTAATAAATAAGGGTTTAAATGTAATTCTTATAATTAATTGTCTGTTATAACATTTTATATATTTTTAGAAGGCTACGCATTAAAAAGAAACTATAAAAAATATAAGTTTTTTTAATATATCTAATATCGCATTAATCTTATACTAGTTATTAAATGTGGCAGACAGCCTACGCCTGGCCCAACAAAGATAATTTGGTCCGCCCCAACTTTGATCTGGATTTTAGAACTCAAGTAAAAGAGTGAATCGATCGCAGGAGAATGATGATGAAACGAATGGAGTTTTGGCTATAAAGAACAAACGCATCGTTCATGTTTCCCTGTTGAAGACGACAATGAATCGATCAACTTTTGCTCTTCAAGCTCTTATCCTGTTCAAAGGTAATTCTTCTACTCACTTTTTCCTTCTTCCTTTCAAAAACCCTTTCTCCTCTTTCACCCAATTAGGTTTTGTATTCACTCATCCTCACAACTCACTTTCAGCTTCCCTCCACTCGACTTTTTCTTCTTCTTCAATTAGCGATTCTCCTCCTCGATCTAAGTTTGAAAAAGTTACCAACTTGGATGATGCCTTGAGATTGTTTGATCATATGAAGCAGACACGACCTCTTCCTTCTGTTGTTAAGTTTACTCAGTTGTTGAATGTTGTTACCAAATTGAAACATTTTTCTTCTTCTCTAGATATTTTCAAACAAATGTGTTCCCTCGGTGTTCCTGTTGATAATTACTCTATGAGTATTGCTATCAAGTGCTGTTGTCAGCTGTATCGTACCAATGACGCCTTTGCAGTTCTAGGCTGTTGCTTCAGGCGAGCAGTTGTACCAAATGTGGTCATATTTAACACAATCTTAGACGGACTCGTCCTAGAAAATAGGATTCTTGAGGCAGAGAGGTTGTTCAAGAAGCTTATCAAAAAGAAACTTTGCAACCTGATGTTAAAGGGTTAAAGGGTTGCAACCTGATGTTAGGACATTCACTGTTTTGATCAGTGGTTTGTGTCGAGGAGGTTTATTGGGTGAAGCAAAGCGGTTGTTTCTTGAAATGGAAGAGAGTGGTTGTCCACCGGATAATGTTACTTATAATGTTCTTCTCCAAGGATATCTAAAGAAGTGTGATGATATAGAGATGCTTTTACACAAAATGGATGGAAGAGGTTACTCACTTGATGCTTCAAGTTTATCACTATTATTAGATCAAATAGCAACGGGTTCACTAGATAGAAGTATGCTTAAGTTGATAGGTAAGCTCGTGCCAAAAGAATTGATAAACAATCCTTAATGACATGCATGTATTAGGCCAAATTCCAGATAAATGCGCTTACGGAATACTTCTCCTTAACTATCATTAACTATTTTCGCATGTGTCTTGCATCCATTGGCAACTACAAAATACAGCAAATCTCTTTTCAATTATAAATAATCAAGCTCATAACATTGAGGAGCCTACAAGTAAAAGGGCACCAAAATGTATAAGAGATCTGTAGTATATGGTTGAAAGGGCATGACTATATTTGAAGCTATGTCGTTAACCATTCACAACATAAATTTGTAGGTTGCAAACAAGCGGTTGAAGCGCTTTCGTTTATGGGTCAAAAGATGTAATTTTTAGGCAAGGGTCAGATTAGGACAACAAGAAACGGTTGTTAACCTGCTTATGGTAAAAGAAAACCCAAATCAACCAATTTAAAATCACAAGTAAAAATTAGATTCTATGTTTCTTTAAGAAGAATATTTTATTTTCTATAGCAATTACTAGTTAAATTTAATGGTTTATTGATTCTATATTAAATTTTCGTTTAAATAGAAATAATAAAGTAATAAACTAACAAAAATCCTCTCCATATGGGCTAAAGTGGCAACTTTGAATTCTCAAAAACACATGATTGCACCAAACTAACAAAACATAAAAGCCAAACAAACAGACTAACACGCATAGGAGCCTATAAAGCAAAACATGAAAAACATCGGCAAGCATAATTTATTTCCAACATGCATCCTCAACATTTTCAGATAGTAGCAACAACTGTTCCCAACTAGTTGCAAGCCTGCAATACCAAGGTGTCCCTAAAAATTAGAAGTTTAGGCCTTTGTATCAACTCCATGAGAGGAGGAAGGCCACCGGAAAACTTTATGCACAAACATTTTCTTTCTAACCACTTAACATAAAAACATAGAGTTGCAAACATTGATAGTCTTTGCAAGGACTAAATGATCGGTGATGTGTTTGTAACTGTTAGTATTTCACAAAGGCATTCTACCGGACATCATCACATAAAACTCTATAATTGGTGGTCTTTGTAACCGTTAGTAAAATCGTTTACGGAAAATGAGATTTGAAAAACGTGATATATTTCATTAAACAGATTCTTGAAAGGTTTAGGAACAAATTCTGGAAAAGTTCAGGTTTAGTAACGAATCCTGAAAAACGTTAGATTCAGGAACTTATCCTAAAAGACTTTAGATTCATTAGTAACTTCAGCAAATGAAGACCCGGAGAATGGCTGAGGCTCGTGTCTAACACAATTCGCTGTATACCAGACTGCACGAGATCGAGATTTTGGAGCTGCATTCGTGTCAGTAGGTCGCACCCACACACAAGTTCGACGAATTTATCCTACGAAATCAACCATCAGCACTCCCTAAGCACGGATAGGTCTTGGAGTAAAATAACACACAGAAGCTTGTAAGCACTTATGATGATAATCAAATTAGACTATCTTTAAAAAGTATGTTATGATTTTCTTATTCTTCCTATATTGTATTCAGAAGGTTTACTAAAAATCTCAAAAAGAAGATAAAGTTTGTAAATCAAGGGTCATAGACTATTTGATGTTCATTGATGTTGATCATCAACATAATTACATGAGACAAAATTGACGAAATCTATAAAGCAAAAGATGACAAACTCACAAACATCAACAAGCAAGCAAGCAGTATTTAGTTCCAAACTAACATCCTAAACATTTTCAGATAGTAGCGGTTCCCATGTATTAAAAAAAAGAGACTATGTTCAGGACTTTGTATCAACTCTATGACAGGAGGAAGGCCACTAATAAACACTATGCACAAACATTTTTTAACCACTTAACAGAAAAACATATGAGTTGCAGTATAACACTCCACCTTACCACAACACAATATTGTCCGCTTTGTCCCACTAGCTCACGGCTTTGTTTCTAGCAACCAAACGAGAACTTCCCAAGGGTCCCCCATCCCTGGATTGCTCCCGTCCAAGCACGTTTAACTACAGAGTTCTCATAAGATCTGTCATGCTTATGGCCCCAAAACGCGTTGTGTCCCAAAGTTTACTTATAAGCACAACACCTCTCATGTCCACGGCTGATATGGGATTCGCCTAAGGTGTCACATACAGTCTTTGTCCTGCAGCGATGTAACATCAGTCCCACCATGGCTCAACGATGTCTCGGAATGGTCCTCAAACTTCAATATTTAAGACATTTGTGTGGCTGCTAAATGAACATAGAAAATTGGCGCAACGGTTATCAATAAAACATAAAACACCAATTAGTGAAGTGTTCTTCAACCAAAATTGACCCCTTATAGTCAAACTCAAGGACTTCTTTTTCAAGTTCATGAATAAATTGTGAAACAAGAATTTATGTGAATATAATGATCTGGTATGTATGGTTTTCACTTGTCTGACCTCACATAAAAGTCAAGAAGAAGCTCCCTACCACAAAGCAAATAATAATTGGCAACCCAAACAATTTTCATAACATGTATTGTCATTTCTAATAACATTATCCGGTGATCCTGGCTATGAAATTTTAGGCACCATTTATCATCAAGAAAAATTTAAGTTTTTTTTTTTAATTTCAACCTTTGTCAAATAGTCTAATATATAAACCTACCCTACACAAAACACTCATCTCGCCCCACTAGGGAGTTGGGACTCTCCACCCTGCAATGACTTCTCCCTAATTGGTGCCACCTCACCTCCCCATAACCATTTCTCATGTTCTAACCACATTATCACACAACTTAAACTATATCTCTAACTCTAACTCTAAGTCTAACTAATTTTACCAAATATAGCCCTGAAATGATGACCAAGTTGACAATAAATCTTAGAAAGATCTTAAGTATATGTTCTTTTGGTGCTATCATTCATTGCAGAAGTCACTAATTTGTTTATCAAAAACTTTCGACCGGTTAAAGTGCATGTAGAGTTTGTTATAATCTTATGTATTAGTTAACAAAAACAAGGGTGGAGCTAAGATTTTAATAAAGGGGCAATCTTACTTTATTATAATACTAATAATACCCATGATATATGAATTGTATAAAAAAGTTTCATTGTTTGTAAGATAAATAAATAAATAAATTTCATTTAAAAACAAGAAACTTACATGTTAAATAATGCTTAAGCTTTGTCAAAATCAATTTTCAAACTTTTTTAACAATCCCCGGCTATATTGGGGTTCTATGGAAGGGGCTTAATTAAAAACATAGTGGACTTGGGCTTCTAAAATACATGCATATTTGACTAATTAGAGGGTCTACACCCATTAGCCCTCTCTATCTCAGCCTCTGGACAAAAAAGCTATGCATAAATTAACCTAAAAATAAGCACACAATGTAAAGAAGTCAATTCTAATCACATTGACATTAATCCTTTCGTTTGTTTGTCGTGGTTTGAGTTGTATTGGGTTCATATGGTTTAGTATTGTTTAAATAACATTAGCTCTCCTAATGTTGAATTTTGGTATTCTATAATTCTATTTTTTAAATTAAAGTGTGCTATTATTATCGTAAGATTTTTTTAAAGGTAAAACAATGTAATTTAATATTATTTTAAATGATATTTAGGTCCCGTTTGTATTGTAGAATTTGAAAAAATATAATTGATTTAAATTCTATCCGCCCACTTATGGAATAGACTTTTCATTACATGAAGTAATGTAAACATTCTAAAGAATCAAAATCCATTCAAAAATAAGTCTACCAAACGCAATACAACACTAAATTTGATTTCAATTCAATTTCATTTCTTCAAATTCCGTTAAACAAAGTGTCCTAAATAGAATTAAGAACTTACGTTCTTGTTGTTACTAGCATTTAAGAATTCTATATATATATACATATACATACATACATACATACATACATACATACATGCTTTTAACTTTTATTATATCCAGCATATGTATACATACATGTAAATACCCATTTAACTATTTAATCAATGTGGTACCATTTATCTTTTCTAAATACTTTCAAACAACTAGTCTTTCTCAACCAATTAACTTATCACACAATTGAAGTATTTTCTACAACCCTCGTGTCAAACTCAATATTATTCAATCATAAATTCATACGATACCAATTATCCATTTAATCTCGTAATTAATCTTAAATACGCATAACCAACATACTTTGACTTACCATTAGCCCGCCCATGACTAGGCCGGGTTTTCGGATGTTACAGTTTGAATCGTAAAACAGTATAAGCTTTGATATATGACTGAACATAAGACCCATAAACTTTACGGTTAAATATAAAAACAAGTTAATATATCAATACATATACTTGATTTGTTAATTTTTTTGTAATAATGAAACCAGTTTATTTATTTATTTTTCTTTTTTTTTATTGTAACGGTTAGAAGCTAAAAAAATTTTAAAAACATTCCAACAGTCAATTGACCGTTTTATATTTATATATATAGGGGAAAGTTAATTTGAGAACCGTTTTTATTACGAGAACCAATCTTAGCCGTTCATTTTGGATAATAGAATTCATGGATGAAGAGCGTGGGGGATTGAGTGTGGCAGAGTGCATGTAAGGAATTCATGGGTGGGCAATCCAATT
>JAUEJL010052541.1:0-20600 GCA_032274825.1 Drosophyllum lusitanicum
GGAATTGGTAATAAGAGTGTCATGTATGGATACCTTTCACTACACTGTCACGTCAGTTATTTACTTCCACTACTTAGCTCACCACTGAGACCCGTAATGGTTATTCTCCACCATATCAAACTATAAGACCTGCCTTATTTATTAATTTTATATTTAATATAATAATAATCAATAAAAATAAAAACAAGAATTTTAAATAAAAATTAAAATTCATTTAAAATTCTAAAACTAAAATATAGCAAATTAATGCGACTTGCCATCAAATAAAATACTCCAGCTATTTTAATTAACACATCTAATTTGGAAATTAAAACATCTAAATTAAAAATTAAAGCACGTTAATTAAAACATCTAAATTAAATATTGAATGAAAGTACCAGATGAAATGCAACTGAATAAACTCCAAATTAAATATGGAGAATGTTAACCACAACCCTAAAGGCTGTGGATAAAAGTAAAAAAAATATTATAATTTCTAGAAATAACAATCATAACTCATGTTTCATAATTAACCTTCCATGTTTGTTTACAAACAAATCCACCTGAATCATCTTTTAATTAGTATTCAAACTTTCTATATATGACATACGGTTACTATTTTTAAAAATTAAAATCAGATTTTATTACTCTTATCCACAGCCCTAAGAGCTGTGTTTAGCATCTTCCATTAAATATTTATACATGTAATCAAAGAAAGTCTCATCCATGCAAAAGACAAAATACATTTACTATATGCAATTCGTTCCACACCAACTCCTTCACCACGCCGTGGTTGAGGATTTTCCGCATTGATTTCATCGGTCACTCCATCTACTCTTAACTATAGGAATCTAAAAAAAAGGAACATATATAAAAGGGGCAAAGCTACCGAATGTCGAACCAAAGCTTTACACATGTTTGAATAGAATAGATCAAATTTTGCAATGAGAACAAATGTATGAAGTTTGAACCGCGAGATGAAACTTCCAAATAAAACAATATTCTTGCAACCTAAGTGTATGATCATCAAGATAAAGGGTTCTTCTTCTGTTTTGTTTTTTGTAAGTTTGAATCATCAAAGCAGAACTCGAGCTTACAAATAAATTTCAAGAAAGACAAGGCCAATATGATCCAACATTTGTAAATTGTTTACGATACAGACCGCCTTAGTAAATAAAATTTTAGAGTTTATTTCACAGAGTAGTAACCAAGTTTGAAAAATATTCTACCAAAAACGTCACACTGGGTTATTATACAATGTGAGATAAATGGGTGAGTGACCTTAAAGAAACACTTTTCAAACTCATGTGAATTTTCCCCTTGTTTTTATTCAAAGATAGAGATAACCTGTTGTAGCAATATTGTTTCTGTAACTCAACTAATTTGTTATATAAACTCTTATAGTTAGAGAAAAAAGTGGTTGCAGGTCAACCCGACCCGCGATACATGAAACTACATCTTTCAACCCGAACCGTCTAATCTTTCCACCTACCTCTAAGATTGCACATATACTTTATGAGAAGTCTAACTGCAATACTCCTTATCTAGGGATCAATAGTTACAAACTACAAAAACATTACAACAATATAATATAATCAAGAAAATGCCAACCACCATGACATACAAATTGACAAAAGACTAAATCTTCGAAAAAAGTTAGAAAATTTGATTACCAATCGATCAATCATCTAGAATGTTCTGGAGTACTTTCTGATTTCATACATTATGGAAGATATTGAAACAAGGTCCTTGTTGAGAGCAGATCCACCAGCAATTTTTTTCATACAATCTGAGAGTCTTGTATAGTAAAGTAGAAGTTGTGTTAATGCCGCTCTTAATATCTCCATTCCACAAAGAAAATTGCTAAATGATGTTATTACATCACTGTGCATCAGCTCTATTGCTGCTTTCCATCTACTTCCAAAATCCTTCACAAGCGGTTCAACTTCACCCACTGTGATTGCTTTATCAGATCCTGAACTCAGGTCCTCAGCTGGCACAATTCAAAAATCTTTAAATCTATTTTGACCCACCCATAAATATCTAAAGAAAAGTATAAAAGGCGATGATTGGGACACTCACAGGCTCGGGTTTTGACAAACTTGATTAGATTGCCAAAATGTTCCAACAGTAACTCTTCCTGTGAGACAAGTAGGAAAATGTTATTTAATACATCCATTGCAAGATTATGATAGTAAACATACTACCCAAGTAACTCAAAATGGCAGGTTCAGTAACGAGTCGAAACGATTGGCCTATGATGGTTGAAATGAGTTGGGTCAGGTTGGGTTAACCCACAAAAACATGTTCTATCCATTTTTCTTGAATCTTATCGATATGTATATGAAGCTAAATATATTTACAGAACTATACTATTCCAAACGCAATCCAACCTTTTCTAATAAAGTTCCTAGGATGTCTTTATGCATTAAATACACTTCACATGAATTTCATCCCATTTGACATGTTTGATTGCCATGTTTTATAACAAAGCTGCGTACATTTTTAAGGGTATTACGCAGTTAATATCTCACCACATAAACGGCTGAATTATTCTTAAGAAGCTCTTCAAAATGTAGCTGAATTTTGCCACCTTCTGCCCCCGTTTCCTGAAAATCAAATGACATTATAGATAACCGGCAATTACTTGGTATTGGTTGAAAATTGTCAATCAGGTTGGTTTGACCCAAAACACTTTTTCTCTAAAATTTTAAAAAATTTCTGTAACTAATAGTGGTTTGAATAAAATTACAAAAACTATTATCATTTCAGTAGTTAACCCGTTCGATGGGTTTCCTTTTCAGCTAATTTTTTTCATTTCCCCTTTGACCCACTAGGGATAAAACATAACCCAAACCTTACCTTTAAAACTGCAATTGTCATGTCATAATTATTAATCAGAAAAACTGTCTGCAATTTCGGTTTTGTAAATGTTTTGGCGAGCTTCATGAGCAAGTCATCAATAGCCATCTTCAGTCGTTCCATGTTCAGATCAAGCTGTAAATCGAGCAAAACATTAATATCTCCATGCTTACATAATTAAGAAATATTTAAAAAATAAAAAATGCACGAGTTTCTATGTTTGACCTGGCCATCCCCATAGTCAACATTAAGTTGAATAAGTGAGGCTGTAAATTCAGCATAACGCCTCATGACATAGTGTGGATGCACATCATCTTCCCATAATGTTTTCACATTCGCATTTCGCAGACTGTTTATGTGCATGTCGAAAATCATCTTGAAACGTGGCCACAATGAAATATTCACCTAAATTATCAAAAAAAATTAAAAATACACAATATTAAAGTGATTATACGAAAGACTACTTTACCCACAATTGACAACATAATATACGTCTTAAAACACCCTAAAATATACATCACAAAGACTATTTTACCCACAACTGACAATAGATATCATGAAACACCCTAAAATATACGTACCTTGTCTAAATAAGAATCAAGACATGGAATCCGCCGTCTAGACATTATAAGCTGAAAGAAGTTAAAAATAACTCTATTATCAAATTGGTTAAAAGTGATTGCCCATCAATAAAAAAATCTAAATAAGAATTCGAGATGGAATCCAGTGTCAATGTGGAGAATATGGAAGTGCAATTCTTAATGAGAAGGAAATATGAAACTTCCATCAAGAAGTTGTTCTAGAAATAAATACAGTTTCTGAATTGTATGCATTCAGTCACATTTTAATCTTCACTTTCTATAAGTAAAAACATGAATATTCTGCTATCATTATGAAAATGTAGTTAGAATGCTAAAAATATAACATGAAAAAAGTACATTTTATATCAAGCACATATAATATATGCACTTAAAAATTCAATCAAAGTTATTATTATTATAAACTCGGGACATTACCTGGTGTTGGTGTGTGATGCGGATCATAAGCATTATGCCAATTGCATCAAAGGAATTTGGGAGAATTGTACCAAAGTGTTCATCTATTACAGCAAATGGTCCTGACAATTAAAAAAATGGAAATTATATGAAATTAGGACAAATGCCATGATATACTGTTACTACTGATTATAAATTATGAAATTGATTTCAAAGTAGTCAATCATGTTCTAGAGCTTCAATATCAGAGATGTGTTAGAAATCTTATACAAATATCATGTAAATGCTTATTGATATGCATATAGTACTATAAGAGGTGGCAGTTCACCCATTTACTAAAAACGGATTTAATTCAAGTTATATATAGCAGGTGAACTTCAAGAACTTGGTCAAGGATGAAGCAGGTCAACTGGGTCAAAAATGACCTGACGTGTATTTAAATGCTAACAACCTCTTAGATCTCTTTATTTTTAAAAATTAGATTAATATATAGATCACAACGTAATACTTATTCATTTATAAAATTCAAGGCAAAAGGAAAAAAAATTGGCAGTTACAATCTAAGTCGATATCACTAAAAGTCATATTTTCTGACCCAAACTGGTTTCGACCGGTAACCAAACCTGTCCGCCCCGCCCATTTTGCCACCTTTAAGTAGCATACACAGGCCAGCTGATCTTTAGGCTTGTTCAAAGCTTGGTTACCTATGACTAGCTTTAAACTGAAAGTGTAAATTGGCAGTATGAAATCATTACCTGAAAATATTTCATAAAATACAGATTCTTCTCCAAAGAAATCCCCGCAGAAGACATATCTGTACACCAACGTAAAGTTAACTAATGTGTGTACGTGTGTGTGTGTGAGAGAGAGAGAGAGTGAGAGAGAGAGAGAGAGAGTTGAAAACAAATAAATATACAGTACTCTGAAGTGGCAGTGTCCATAAGCAGCTTGTGCAAGCTCCTGAAGAGGACTTCATAAGGATATTTCTTGGAACTTGCTTCAGCAATATGTGGAATTAATGAAGGCTCATCAATTTCCTAAAATATTATTAGTAACAAAAATTATAAAACCATAATTTAAATGCAAGGTGAGAGGAAAATAAACAAACAAAAGAATGCAGATATATATTTGTAAATAGAAATATTAGACCTTGAGAATATTGATCCTATCTCCGAGAGCAAAGATAGCAGATCGGTTTTTCAAAGGTTCTCTGCCTCTTGAAAAAAGGCTTGTTGTGCTTCTGGTGTCAACACCTATCAGATCAGTAGGACCTGCAATATCTAGTTGTAGTTTCTCCAATGCTTGAATATAAGCACGAAAATGAGCACTTAGGACCTGTCAATTATCAAATGAATATAAAAATAAAAAATCATTTTTAAGTCAAAAAAATCCACTTAATGACCAATTTAACACACAATATAGTAAAAATATATAGCTTTCAAATACGGTTATAGCGCTTGTAATGATATTTCATAAATGCTTATAATAATAATAATAATAACCTAAGACTTAACAGGGACTTAAATTAGTCTACCTTGTTCATGGTATCAGTATATGCTGCCCGAACTTCGTTATAAATCTCCTTCCCATGCTCTTTCAGAAAGGAAATAATATACCTGCATGAGAATGAACATTTAATAATATATTTCATAATGCCAAAAGCTCTGATCAGAGGAATGTTTATTTATGAAAAAAATATCAAAAAGCTCTTCAACATGAAGCATCAAGAATGTACTGCCTTCATTACTTCAGTCAAAAAATTTCTTAATGTCCTCGAAGAAAAATAGTTATGGAAAGTTGTTCAATAATATGAAATTTCATACCACTCTTCCAGTATTCGCTGAAGTACAACGGTCAGATTCATATTCAAGAGATAATTTAATTACAGGATATATCATACCGAACAGTTAAAAGATAAACTCACTTGTATTTTAGAAGGATGCTCTGCTGAAGAATCTGGATATTTGTTTTAGGTTTCCTTAACGCATAAAGCTTCTGAATCATGAATTCAAAGACCTAAAAGTTCAAGAGAAATTTAATAAGAAAATATGATAATAAAGTGAAGTCAGGAGAGAAATATACACAGAGTACAACCAACTAAAAAGAAAACAGATCACTTCGTCTACTTTACCTTAGAAATTGCTTTCTGTCTAAGTCTTTCTAACTCAGGCTGAACATCTTTTAATGCATTTGAAGTTTTAACCATGGAATCAACTTCCACAAACTTCAGCTTCTTACTCAGGATCTCAAGAGTCCTCAAATATTCATCATTTACCTGGAAGAAATTTGTAGTTAAATACAAATACCTACAAGGATTAAAAAAGAAATACGATACATGATATGATACATAGGAAATACATGATAAACAGATAAAATCTACTTTGGATGTATTGCTGGTGAAAATGAAACAGATGCGAAAGCTATTTGGTAATATTAATCAGCTCTCAAAAGAAACTAGTTTTCCTTTTGGAAAATTAATGATCTTTTGTCATTATAAGGTGTAACCCAACCAATATGTTTCTCATGATGATATAACTAAAATGCCACTAAAGATCTCAACACATTTAACTTATTGAATTTCTCACTCAATTAACAAAGAAGACAAATTGATTATGAGTCGCCAACTTTAAAATCTTAATTTCATTGGAAATAACGACTGAGGAATATCCATTAACAAAAAAAGCCTTTTGGACACAGTTTCAGTGGGATCAGCATTGAAGAAAATTTTGCTTAAAAAGACCAAGAAACATTTTCTCAGAGAAAAGTGAGAAAAATTTAAGGTAAAAACAAAAGCAACAATATTAAAGAGCAGGACCCCGAAACTAAGTACCTCTCCATCAACAATTATGTCTATCATCCTTGGTGGTACAATTATGTCTTCAACAAATTTCGCCAACTTTGATTCGGCAACCTGTGAAATATGCCACAAACTATAAATCATATTGGATTAAAGAGGATTTTTATATCACGTTTATAGGTGAATATCAAATTTTATTAAAGTTACTTCATAATAAGTTCATTTGGAATTTTAAGTTACAAGAGATATTAGTTTCTACAGTATTAATAATGCTTTTTTATATAGTTCAAGAGTAAACTTACTTTTGTGACAACGTGGAGTAGAGAATGTATTTAACTCAATGTAATGTGTTTACCAAATGTAGCTTAATTTTAATTTAAGACAACCAAAATGAATAAAAGCCGTAAATGGTCTATTATATAGTAATAGAGATAATCTTGTAACAGTGCCCGACTATCCTGAGCCCAAACATAATCTAATCACTGAAAAGAAAGAAAACAAACGAAATCCTTGACCACTATGCTAGAGGATTTCAGAAATTAGCAGAGAACCCATAAAGCCCACTTCAAAGGACTTGCTTCTGGTACAGTTTGTTAGGCAAATTTTCTAGATCGAATGCAAATTTTGCACCCTCTTGACTTTCTTTCTGTATAACTGGAACTTGCTTCAGACAAAGCACATAATCCTCATTACAAAATTGACATCTTAGCTCAGAATCCTCTACTAAATGACACTAGGGTGTACAATGAGATACCTGAATTATCCCCGGGCTTGCTAAACCAAATGATATGGCCCAACGTGACAACCCTTCTACAACAGGCCAACAAAGCGGTAGGGCCAAGAGAACAATCCAGCGACCGGCCCAATTTCTTGATCGACTTCTACGTAGATTAGGCGAGTCAATTTCCACAGCGCATACCTCCATGATTAGTTTCCAGTTACTTTTGCATGTTTCAGTATTCCATGTTTTAGCGGTTAGCCATGTTTCCATGTTATTTCCCACTTTCTAGTTTAGAAGTTACGTTTTGTTTTTAATTTCCTGTAATTCCGTTTATGAATAATTAATGAAGAAAATTGCCCCAAATCTCTGACTTCTCTGCCAATTCTTGGAAGACTTGCCATCTCTAATTTGGCTCCATCCATTGGTGCTTTCATTGCACTCCACCATGTACTACCGTCTCTGCATATCAAACCGAGTTTGAAAGGGTTTGTAATTGTGTCAATGGTCTATCCCCACAAGCCCTCCTAAACTGCTTCATATCCGGCCTTTGTCATGACATACAATATGAGATTGCACTCCACCATCCATCGACCCTACACCAAGCATACAGTCTAGCAAAACTCATGAGAATAATCTTGCTTCTAACCAACCCCGTTTCCAACCCAACCATCGATCATACAACTTAACAGTCACGAAACTATCAACGTCCGCAACTACTGCCAACACCCCATTACTCCCTACCCCCTCCCTTCATATCTGGCCTCTGTCATGACATACAATATGAGATTGCACTCCACCATCCATCAACCCTACACCAAGCATACAGTCTAGCAAAACTCATCGAGAATAATCTTGCTTCTAACCAACCCAACCATCGATCATACACCTTAACATTCACGAAACCATCAACCTCCGCAACTATTGCCAACACACCATTACTCCCTACCCCCTCCCCCCCCCCCCAAAATAAATAAATAAAATAAAAAACACACCAGAACTCCATTAGCCTCCACCAAACTATCACCGTGGCCATAAATGTAAACCTCCTTGCCCTTTACATGTCACGCTCATATCCATAACCATCATGTCACTATCTTAATGGATTCAAGAAGCACCCATAATATTCTCCAACCTCGGATAAGCTCAACTTTACATTCTTCCCTCCGCACCATAATCTCAATCATACCAATTTCAACATTTCGCTCTTCATCCTTCCCGAATCCGAGGTTGATCTTACCTTCTTGGTCTCACATGGTTAAGTACTTTGCCATTCCGGAAATGACTTTTAAAGTCCATAATACATGTATCACACTCAAAGGTAAACCCTTCTCACCAAGCATCACCTAGCACACTTACTGCTCTCATCCGTATGATTCCATTTCTTCCCTCCACACCCTTGTTCTCGATTACCCCGGCATAGATCCCAACACAAAACCGAAGCCCACCCACTCACCAGTTCACCAATCTTTTAATTAAGCACCCCCAAACACATTAGGGAGAATTTCACACTAAATTGATGACTAGATTTAATTGTATGAAATTTAGAAACTCACATGAAGCTCTTGGATTGCTTGTTGATTAAGGAAATATAGATGAATATATTGAGGAATTTGAGGCATTGTCTACTATAATTCCACACCAATCTAAAGAATTCCCACAGACTACAAAACGACGTTCGCAACTTGGTGAGGGGTTTGGGTCCAAAATCGTGTGATTAGGCCATGGAGCTCGCTAGACACGTTTCCCCTACGGGGTAAGAACTCAAAGGGGAAGTCGGTCATCTCTTCAAAGGGGGATACACATCCACTTTAAGATATTGAAAGAATCAACCTATTAATTCACATACCAAGCCATTATGTCTACTAAGCCCAATTCCCAGCTCACTGTTCATACCCAAGGTCAAAGTCGTTATTAATAAATCCCACCACACGATACTTAACGAAGCAAGAGTAGGGAGAAAGACGACGTTAGGGACATTGTTTTGCATGTGGACAAAAGTACTCTCACCAAGACAAATGCACCAAAGGGCAATTAAGGATATTGTTGCTTGCTGATAGGGAGGAATTAAACGAGGAAGAAGTCTCTTTGATCGAGGTTGAGGAAGATGTCGAACAAGAACCTAGTGGTAAATGTCAAGCCCCGAAAATTTGCAATATGGCTATTCAAAAGTCCTTCAAATTGATCGAGGAGCTTTGTGGATTACCAGGCATACTCATCAACAAAGGTGCTTCGCATAATTCCTATCGTGTAAAATGGTCGTCACACTAGGTCTAGAGATCAAATCGGTTACACCTATGGGAATTCGTCTGGGAAACGGGCACGACATTCGAATAACGGAGGAATGTCAAGATGTTTCATTAAGGTATGGTTCTTATCATTGTCTAGACGATGCCTTGGTTTATGATTTAGGACCTCTAGACTTTATTCTGGTATTTGCGTATTGCTTGGTTGGGTCGTCTCAGGGATGTGATTTTCAACCGGCAAACTCAAGATGTTTGGTTTTGGGACAAGGGTACTCTAGTTAAATTAGAAGGGATAAATTACCCATTTGTGAATAATGCATTGGTTGAAGTATGTCTCAAAAGACAATACTTACATTTGTCTAGTCAAGGGTGCAACACAATTGGATACCCACCAAAAGAAATAATTAAACTCTCTTCTGCTTGAGTTTTCTTCTCATTTCAGATCCAAAGGATCTGCCTCCCAAGAGAACCATTAAGCATATGATAAACCTTCAAGAGGGTAAGAGGCCAATTTGTGTCCGTCCATACATACCCGCACGCACAAAAAGATGAAATTTGAAGGGAAGTCTATGAGATGCTAGCGATAGGGTTCATTCACATAAGCCAAAGCGGCAAAGCGCCTTACCGATAAATTCCCAATTCTAGTCATTGAGGAGCCATTAGATGAGCTTCACAGGTCCAACTTTTTCTCTAAAATAAAGTTTAGGTTCTATCAAGTGCGGCTACAGGATTTAGACATAAAGAAAACAGCCTTCTAGACACACAACAGGCGCTATGAATTCCTCGACATGCCATTCGGGCTAACAAACGCCCCGGCCACATTTCAAGCTCTTATCAATGACATATTTCAACCCTTGCTTCAAAAAGGGGTCCTAGCGTTTTTCAACAACATCCTCGTCTACCCTCCAGATTGAAAGTAACATTTGAACCAGCTGTTTGCATCACTTCGACTTTAATGACTCCATTAATTGGTAATAAATAAAAAACCACTTTAGATTGCAATCTGTTGAGTACCTTGGGCATATCATTGATACAAGGGAGTATCCATGGATCCATCAAAAGTTTGCACCATTAAAAACCGACCAGCCCTAAAGAACGTGAAGGGAGTGTGTGGGTTCCTTGGATTGATGAGCTATTACCATAAATTTATCAAACGCTACGAGAAATTAGCTCAATTCTTGACTAAGCTAACAAAATAAAAGAACTTCCATTGCTCAAATGAGCAGGAAGCATTCAATAAACTTAAACAACACGTGACTAAGGCTCCGGTCCTTGCTCTACTCGATTTCTCTAAACCTTTTGAAATAGAGTGCAACACCTATGGGCGGGGAACTGATGCAGTCCTTATGCAAGACAAAAGACCCATATCTTATTTCAGAAAAGCCCTCACTAAGAAAACCTTAAGCAAGTCCGTTTACGAGAAGGAAATTATGGCATCGGCCCTCTCGATTCAGTACTGAGCTACTGACAACCCTACCTTTTAGGTGGGCATTTCACAGTCCACACCGATCAAAAGATCCTGAAACATTTATTAGATTAGCATATCACCACTCCCAATCACCAAAACTGGTTATCCAAAGTAATGGGTATCAGTTCACTATATGCAACAAACCTGGCCATGAGAACCGTGCTGCCTGTGCTCTTAAGAATGGTTATTTCTCATCATTGACCATACTGGCCCAACTGCCTACAAATTACAACTTTGAATTTCCTGATTCAACCAAAATACATCCGGTATTCCACGTCTCCCTCCTGAAGAAGGCTGTTGGCAACTCTCAGGTTGAAGCTAACCTCCCACCTGGCCTTGAAACGGATACTTCTGATACTCCTCTGCCTGAAAAATGCCTAGCAACCTGTATGATTTCACAAAATGGACAACTTATTCAACAATGGTTGATTCAACGGGAACACGGAATACCTGATGAAGCAACATTGGGTGACGCACTGACGCCTTTACCATTCAGACCCAATTCCCTTTATTTCGGCTTGACGACAAGCTTGATTCTTCGAGCCAGCGGCCATTGATAGCGATCAACCATTCAACCCCATTCTTCTCAGCCCACTTCTGATCACGTGCAGCCCATTCTCAAAGTTTGCTCCAGGAGAAACAAACGCCACACATAGGGAGGTGATTGAAAGAGTTGGTTATTTAATTAATTATTTAAGAGTGAGATGAGTAGAGAGTGTGGTATGCGTGTTTTGATTTTGTCACGTCGGCTTTGGCTTGGGCAGAAGGTTTCCAGCAGTTGGAACCTTGCTGATTTCGTATCTTCATCTCTCTATTAATGAAATCTTCCTCACGCTTTATTCCTTTTGTTAGTTGGCTTTTCTAGTCATTTTCTCTATCAGTCTACAAGTTGTGATACCCTCAACAAAATGGAATTGCATAACAGAAGAATAAACATTTACTTAAAGTAACTTGCACCATTATGTTTTCTACTGCATCATCTGTTATTGTAGCAGATGAAAATGAAAAATCTTAACACTTTATTGACATATGCAGAGACTGACAATGAGTTTGCTTTATTATACATAGGTAGGCAGGTAGCTACCTTTTTGTCCATTTCATATAATCAACTTATTATTACTACTGTTTGCCGCTGTTACCATCACTAAATAGAAAATAAGCACACACTGTATAATAGACCAAAAACACTGTTTAACACTTTAACCAACAAAAAGAAAATATTTATATATCATAATGACAAACCTTGCGATTCTTCAGCTTCAGCCCCATATCCAAAGATTTTTCCTGAAGAATTTTTATGTCTGAGCTGATAGAACCAATCTCAACCTACCACAATAAATATGAGATAGTTTAAAGAATGTAATATCAAAGTTTGATGACAATTTTACTGAAACTAGAATAATAAATTGACATCCCCTGCATCTATTGTGGTCCTAATACATTAATGCTAAGAAAAATGCAATGCAATGCAATTTTGTTTAAGAAAAGCAAACAACTACCTGAAATCCACCAAGTAGCGTTTCCATTTGTGAAAGAATGATGTCACAATCACGAATTTGATCATGCAGTGACACTAGATTATCACTCTCTGTTATGTACTCCTGTTAATAAAAAGATCGGGGGTTATGTTTACGAAAATATGCACATTTGTTACATGTAGAATCTCTATGACATTCTTTTCACCATGTCTCTCTAAACATTTGTGCCATTTTATGAGACATTATAGTAAGCAATTGACAAACATTTGCACATTCTTTTTAATGCTTAAAGGTGGTATGCATGATAAATGAAAGACTAGAAGTAATCCACCAAAGGAAGAAACATCATATGTTCAAACCCAAAGGAAGAAACATCATATGTTCAAACCAGACAACATAAATTGACTTCATGTATGCATGATAAATGAAAGACTAGAAGTAATCCTGCATTCTAAGAAATTCTAGTATTTTATTACTCACAACTATAAAACTATTATATATCACGTGTAATTTATGTTCCCTAAAATGTCACCAAGGTGATTCGAGTAGTTTGAAACAGGATCACAATACATATAAAGCTATAAATCATTGTGGTTAAGGAGAATAACAAGAATCGGAGCAGAATAAAAAAGCAGAGAATTTAAATGGGAAAACAAAAAATAAATGTAATATGCCACCTGCCTGAATTGAATCCAATTCTACTTTCCGTAAATTATTTTCGACTCCCTTAGTATACTCCCGCAGTTTCACACCTTTTGATAGTATATTTGCAACAACCTATGAGTGAACAAGTAACATCATTAGGCAATAATATTTCCATGTAGGGCCTTCATAACAAGCAAATAAAAATGAATTACAGATCATACAAAAGATATTTTGTGAAAATACGGGATAAAATGGAAGGATTTACATATTGTTGTGAACAGTATGCAATCAAGGTCACTCTCTTCACTTGATCTGGCCTTTACTTTTAGTTTCTACATAATTACCAAAGCAGCTTAAAGCCTTAAACATTATGAGTTTTCCCTAATCTTGATTCAGATGAGCTTATCAGCAGATATACTATGCTCTTAAAATTGGATAATCTTTAATATTTTTCCTTTCTTTACAGGATAAAATGGAAGCATGTACATATTGTTGTGAACAGTATGCAATTGAGGTCACGCTGTACACTTGATCCGGCCTTTACATTTAGTTTCTACATAATCACCAAAGCAGATTAAACATTATGCTAAGTTTTCTGTAGTCTTGATTCAGATGAGCTTATAAGCAGAATACTGTACTCTTAACATTGGATAATCTTTTGGTTTTTTTCATTTCTTACTTCCTCCATTTACTTATGCTCTAACTTCCAATATGCTTTGTTCTCGTACAAATTTCAGCTGTAATTATACTTAGTAGTTAGTACTACATGGAAAATACATTTATAGCCTCATAATATTAGTTCAAAAAAATGACAGACTTTAAAACACCAGAATTTCATATATATATCAGGATAACTTAGAATGCCAAATTTGCAATGGTTTTCAAAAAAGCAATTCAGGAAGCATCCTTATGGCTAAACGTACCTCATCGGCTTTGCACTCTTCAAGCTCCTGCTGTAGTCCTTCCAATGATATATCATTGCTGAAATAAACCAATATCTGGTTTAGAAACTAGTGCAGGGCCTAAGAGTATCATCTATCCAGACTTTGCAGTACAAAATCGCAAAGATTATATGTGTATACACATCACATCATCTTAGTTTTGGGCTGCACCAAGGGTAAAGAAGTGCACCTGCTTGCATCCTCTTCAATAGTTAAATCACCAACAACAGCTCCCAAATTGAAAACAGAATTACTGGCATTTGTGGTTTCGTCTTCAGGTTTATGCTAACAACATCAACATATCCACACACACATCAAACAGACAAGAAGCGAGAAAAATGAACCAAAAAAGTAGAGCCAAACAACCATTCTCAATTTGTGATATAAAATTGCAGGAGTGTAAAACTCTTACCAGTTCGTTTGTTGATAACTCTGCCATTTTATTCAGCCAATTCAACAATTACTAGCCAGCTTATCTATCTGCAATTAAAAACTAAAGCAGAGCTATGTTAATAAAACTAGAGTATTACAAGACACATAAAAAGGGGGAAGAAAGGAAATAAAACACAGCTTGTTAAATTTATCATTCAAATGGAGCATTGAAAGAGGGAATGAAAACTTGAAAGCTTAAGACTGGTTTTGAAACCTCTTCAACTGAAAAAGAATAGATGAATTCCTCCCTCAACTTGGTTCTATACTTCTAATCACAAGGCAGCATTTAAACTAAAACTATTTTGTAATAGTATCAATAAATTTGGACTTCTAATGCAGCCTAAAGTCTAATATGTTCTTGTTCTGTCATGATAATTTCTAAGTTCATATTGCTGAACGGGTGCTAAGAAGGTCATTAGTTAGAGTAATTCCTTTCTATGAAGTTATCAGGTATGTAAAAAGGATCCACGATTTGGATCCAGTGACATGATCTACAAACAGACCGGATTATCTGCGTCCAATCCATCTCTCCACCTATTCAATATCCTAATTTCATACCCAATAGCCCATGTGTCTTCTAATGGAGTCGAGAAAATGTCTGAGATTGATACGTAAAATACGTGAAAAAGAGCAGCAAATTATAGCAAATTATTGCAAATTAAACAAAATGAGGATATATGTCATCCTCTTCATTGTCAATTACATGTTTTCCAATGCGATTCGGCTTCAGATCGGGGCAAATCTCAATCTCGAAAACAACAAAATTCTCGATTTTATCAAAAATTGCAGATCAGAATACTTTATTTTCCAAATGATAATCCATAGCAGTTACAGTAACATGTACTGATTGACCTATTATACACTTAAAAAATACTACTTACCTTACCTGATGAAGATCGGGAGCATGGAACCTTGAGTCGTTTAGTAAGCGATGATGGCTTCCCTCGACGGATATGGCGGCCGTCTCTAGCCGTCGTTGCCTCTGGTGGTGGCAGCGTGAGAAAGAAAAAACTAGATTTACAGTGAAACAGGGACGATGAGTACCGGTGGGAGAGAAATAGTAGTTTATTTTCTTTTGTATGTTAATAATGATTTTATTTCATAGTTTAATCGACAATTAAATAGAAACTAGTATTTTTTTTATTTTTATTTTTGAACTACATAAGATGGATATTTGTATTAAAAGAGAGATGCACTATCAAAAAGCAAGTAAATAAACAAACAAGAGAGATTACAAAGATGATTCTATTCATATATCACATCTTCAATTTAATCATATCAGCTTCCTCCCTAAATTACTCTTTACATTTAACTCTGTAATTGACTAAACAAGCTAATAAATGACGTTGACTTTGAGTTAAAAACTCTATTGTTCCAATATGAGCACATAAGCCAACAAAATGCAAACACCACAGTATTGTAGGCAACTAGTCTATTTCCCTTAAAGCCAAGACGTGAGCCCCAATTTATTAAATTATCAATAGATTTGTGGTAGCAGAATTAATACTTTTGCCAATCTCCTTAAGGAACAAAGAAGCCAAAGGGCACTCCAAGAAAAGATGGTTTCCAGTTTCATTTAGAAATCCACATAAAACATAAAAAGAGTTGGACAAGGATACATTTCTTTTAACCAAATTACACTTGTTGCAAGTCTTTCCTATAATAAGCGTTAACTCGTGATGTTTACTTTAGAGGGGACAAATTTGAGCCAAACAATATGAACACCTCGAGAGTTAACTACTGAACATTCCTCAATCAGCTTTCTCAAAGAATTAACCGAAAAAACATCGGATGAATGTAGCATCCATGACCAAATCAAGTTCGATCCGTTAGAGCCATTATCCAATCTACTCATAAATAAGGAGCAAAGATATATATTTAAGAGCTTGATGATCAACCTCAATCTTAGAAATAGAGCCCCAGACACCTCTTCGTTTAGTAGGCAAAGGATCTATTACATGAGATCAACTAAAGTCATGCAAAGAGTGAATAACATTACACCACAAAAAGTTAAAACCGTTAAGCCAACATCATTAACAAGAAATCACTACGCTACCACGTAATCAAACCATCATAAATACAGTTTTACATTCGTTTTAATAAGTCAACCAGAAGTTGGTAAAAGCAACTACACATCAAAGTCAATTTCTACCCGGTAACACCCACGCTCACAGGCCGCTCCTATGTCACATGCAAAAGTACAAGACACGTTTCAAAGAAACAAGTGTCAGCTTGAAACATTTATAAAACAGGTTCAGGTTTTAATATGATAATTTCCCAACCCATAACTCGACCCACTGACATTGCATCATAATATTCCCGCATGGTCATTAAGTACATCGTAATACATCGTTAGCATCATAAGGTTTCGTTAACATTTATACATCCTTTCATCCCTATTCATCATTAGTCAACATCGTATTCGTCGTTCTTAGTTGGGGTCTATCATCATCCACCGCTTACCATCGCTACCCCAATTTACCACATGAGTGCCCGAAAACCACTAGGGTTTCAAGGTCCGTCTGCATTGGTACCACATGCGTTCCTAACAACCGATAAGTCCCAAGGTCCGTCCGCATTAGTCTAGGTTCACCAAGCATGCCCAACAAGTCTGGTACCAAGCGGGGCGTGACTCCCACTTGTACTCAAACTCCCGTGGTCCCTCCATCTTAGCTACTTTGACCTAAGTCGTGAGGTGAAAGTACAAATCAAGCCCTTCTTCCACCCTCGTGGTGTTATACACGTTGACGTCATCATCATCAATCAAACACCACTCTAGTGTATAAGTACTTAAAGAATTCGTACACCACGTGTTGACAAGTTTGTCTAGAAAACCTGACAACTAACCATCATCATGCCAGCAAGTCCTAGAAGGCATATTCTACTTATTAGGCATCATCGTAACATCTTAGGAGTAAGTCTACCTTTACCCAAGTCATCTTGTCATCGTCATCATTAGCATCACATTAAGTATTTTACATCATATACATCATTATAATAATTACACCACATTGCATCGTTAAGTAAAATATTTAATACATCGTAGTCAATCATGTAATCAAACATGTTCATTATTATAAAAGATCGTGAAAACATGTATCCTCTCGAAACCGATTTTGTCTTCGTACTCGATTTTAGAAAATTATTGAACTCACCTTAGGTCCAACCGCAAGATCTGCCAAGCTCACATAACACTCTATAAACAAAATCCCAGTCCTAAGTCTTGGAATCCCAAAAATCAAGGAATTGCAAAACACGTGAATCGCAAATCCCTCCTCATAATCGAAAACCTCTTAGGTTTGCGATTCCGCCGGATCACAAGCGATACAATCGAAAACTAGTCCCCATTTGCAAATCATACAATCAAAAACATTGAATCAAAAATCATCAGAACTTGAATCATGAATCTCAATCAAAAACACAGAATCGCAAATTGACAAATCGAAAATCACAATTGGAAACCTCAATCGAAAATGTTCCAATGGTGAATCAACAATTGTGAACCACACTAGGGGACTCAAACCTTTCGATGAATCAACCATCGATCGAAAACCTTTCTAACAATCCAAAAACTTGGTTTACGATTCATTCAAATAAATCGTAAAACCCTGCACCTTTAATTTCACAAACATTAAAGATCAATCATCCAAAATACTCTCTTTAAATTCAAGTTTGTTATACCAAAATCATCCTAACCATATAACTAATTGACCCAAATCATCAATTTCATCTGTTATCAACATTTGAGCATCTGATTTGATTGTTTTTTATTCGGTTACGAAGAACACAATAACTACCGACTGTTTTAATCTTAAACTCCACAATTTGACATTCAAACTGTAAATTAACATACAATAAAGGTTTAGATACTTGAGAGTGATTTGCAGTAAAACTCCAAAGGATTCTTCACGAAAATGTGCTTCTCTCTCGACCACACAAAAACACACATGGAAACACACAGTAGTGAGTTGATCGATTGAACAGTGTTATGTAACTCCCGTCTACACTTAATTAGTCCTTTAATTATTTGATTTATTTTTTAAACACCAATCCTCAAAGTTTACCCTTTTCACAAATCCACCACTAACTTCCTAATTATCATAATACATCACCAAAACAAAGTTAATGTCCGACCAAGTAAATGCTGAACTCCCAAATGTCCACACAAAATAATACTCCATAAATACATCTAATAAATACAACGCTTATATAATAAATGCTCGAATATCGGGTCGTTACATATTCACTAGTCAATCTATTAGGGATGAGCTTGGTTCCAAAATCAGACCGAACATGAAACAACCAAAACATAAAAAACCTAAAATTTAGAAACGAGAACTAAACCGAAATATAATTATCGGTTCTGGTTCCAATTATTAAGTTAAATTTCTTTTCAAATTCCGGTCTGGTACGGGGTAAAAGTCGAACCCGATGGAACTGAAAACTAAAATAAGAGAAATATAGAAATGAGAACCAACTCAGAAGTGTGTAAATCTGTCCGGTTCCGGTTCAGGACAGGTTCAGTTCGGGCTAAAAAGTTTTTCTTATCCCTAAAATCTATGCTCTTAAACAAGCTCTAATACATGGTTTCAACGTCTTTCAACAACTCTTTATACACTTGGTTTCAAGGTCTACAAAACATATCCTTCCATCTTTATTTATTCACATGTAGATACTATCTTCTATGTTTTGATGTATGTTGATGACATCATCATCATTAGGAACAAACCATCAACTATTGACAAAGTCATTTAAAAGCTTAATTTTGTTTTGCTGTAAAGGACTCTAACTCCCTTAATTACTTCTTGGGTATTAAAATGGTTTCTAAAGGTTCCAATATCATACTTCTTTCTCAAAAGTACATCGAGTGGTAGTCTCTCACGACCCTAGTTCTAGTTTTTTGCAACACCATTTTCTAATATTGGATAAACATAATGCTTTTACACATAAATCAAATACAATGTATTCTACAAACTTTGTATGTGTGTCCATATGTTCCTCACAATAAACCGAAAACCGTATCTACTCTACTTCATGTCTTTTCTTAAAATATTCATAAGTAATACTATCTCAATATCTCTACCTATTAGTAGTGATTGAAATACTTCTTCTTATCACTTGTATAAGGATAATCTAACTATATTATGTGGCATTTAGTCATGTGTAATCCTTTCTCTATGCATTGCATGTGTATTGGCTCTAATATGCTAACTACTCTCCACCCACATACCTATTCATAGGTATCATCTACCTATTTGTATGTAATAGTAAATTAGTAATGTTCTCTACGTAATACTCTTACACTTAATAATGCCCTCTGACAAAGGTGTGAGCATGTAGTATTTTATGATGCCATTCAAATATCTATTTGGCTTTTATAATGCACTCGAACAACTCTACTAACAGTAAGTACATACTCATTCTAATCTACACCTATGTCCATAATAGGACTTGAACCCTTTACTTCAAAAAGGAAGGAGAACACCTTAAAATCACCTAGATACCGCTAGGCCAAAGACCTTTTGGTATATGCCTTTATTTATTCTCCTCTATATTATACATAAAAAAAACCACAACACAAAGACCCAAAACTGACCCAACTTCTCCGGAAGTTGCTTAACGCTGCTATATGATGAAATATTATGATGCTTATAATGTATTTAAATAGCGATGACTATGATGATATGATGACTTGGGGTAGGGTAGACACACTCCTAAGATGTAAGGATGATGTCTGATAGGGAAAATGTGCCTTCTAGCTAGGACTTGCTAGCAATGATTCGTGAGCAACGTAGTGTCACACTCCAGTGTCAATCTTGGTTGAAACTGTGTTGAGAGCACATGGCCTTTGGAAGACGGTAACCGGAGAAGATTAGGACGAGAAAAAGAACTATACTATGTTTAGGAAAAATAGGCTTACAAATATATCCTCTTTTGTTGACACAAAAATATACAACTTGTCTATATAATTGTATGTATTAACATTAACATATGTGCACATATACATATATATATTCAATCAAATATATTCTCATCTAT
>JAUEJL010052552.1:0-20600 GCA_032274825.1 Drosophyllum lusitanicum
CGGGTTAATGGATTCATCCATGGATGAAAAATCGTTATCCATATCCGATCCAATAAACATCCATATCCACTCCATATTCGAAATTCACCCATTTAACTTCGTCCATATCCATCACAGATGGATCGGATCGGATGGATGATCATTGGATCAGGTGACAATTGTCATCCCTAGGTGTGGTGGAGGATAACCACTACTAACACTCTAAGGCCATATGTAAACCCAAATGTCATATTAGCATAATATTACTTTTGTCTTTTAAATCTCTTTCCAATCCAAATGTCTAGCAATATAGTCTAACCCAAATTACACAATACTTCATAAAAATATTTATAAATTGTATAAAAATAAAAAAAATAAAAATAAAAATTTCATAACATTAAAACTAATAACAATACTTCGCTTAAATTAAAAAAGAAATTAAAAATAATAAAAATATATTTTATTCATCACATCCATGCAATTTTCTAATTATCTCCTTCCTTGCCAAAGTGGCCTTCAAAACATGTCCCGTAAGGTGATTATGCGGGGCAATGTTAAATTCGAAGTTTATTCCAAAACGAACCTCTCATTGTAGTTTCGATTCATTTTCTTTTAGTGTCGACTTTTTTTCCTCGACTTCAAGTTTTTTCATTTTGTAAGTCATGTTGCTCTCAGCTCACTGGTTGAACGTGTTTATTTGACCAAACAAATTATTGACGCTTACTTCCGAGTCGACTTGGTCATATTAGAACTTGTTGATGGCCTCTTTCTCTTGTTTTCCCAACGGGCCGTTGAAATTGCTCTATCTCAACCTCGTCATCTTCATTTTCATCGACATCGTCAATATCGTTGTTTAAGGTACAACGTGCATCGGAAGACCCGGTCGTGTAAGATGAAAATTACCTCTCTACACCTGGACAGAAAGACCCTATAGCTTCACTGTTCCCTGGGATTGGCTTTGGGCCTTTCCTGCGCAGCTTAGGTGGAAGGCGAAGCAGGCCTCTTTCTGGGGGGGGGGGGTCCGAGTAATCAGTGAGATACCACTCTGGAAGAGCTAGAATTCTAACATTGTGTGAGGACGTACGGGCCAAGGGACAGTCTCAGGTAGACAGTTTCTATGGGGCGTAGGCCTCCAAAAGGTAACGGAAGAAAACCTTGTTTGATACGTAAATTGTTACGAATATAACCGTGTTGCGTAATTTGTTGGAAGCCCATGGACATGTCCTGTTGCGAAATATAACCTTGTTGAGCAAATTTTAGAAGACGGAGGGCGGATTATCCGAAGAATGAGGGGTTGAACCCAAATTTCTCGCTTGGTTGCAATGGGATGTATGTGTGGTGAAATTTGAATCCATGACGAAGTAAATATATAAAATTGATGAAAGAAATTAGAGAGGTAGATAGTTTTGGTGAGAAAATAATGAGTAAAAATGTAGATATATATAGTGCGTAATAAAGTGGAATAAAAAATAGAAAACTAGCCGATATTACCGGCTAAATTTTAAAAAATAAAAAGGAAAATACATTAGTGTTGGGGGTTTCGAACCCCTCACCTGATCGGATAAGGGAGGGGGTGGTGCCATTGTAACCGAAAACTAGAGATTCCATAAATGTCAAAACATATAAAAGAATCAGACATAAATATTTGAGGGCGCACTATTTATTGTTGCATTTTCTCTTTCAAACCTCCAAGAGGCCCATAACCTTTTGGCTTGGATTCCTGTTTACTACAATTACAACTACTATTATTGAGATTTTGACCACATTTGAGACACAAACCTTTGCACATTGGGTCGCATACAGCATTGATCTTTATTTCTAGATGCACCATGTCTCTTACATGCTTAGATATATCTATCACTTTCTCTTCAGGAGGAAAATACAGCCAGTCATCTAAGTCAATAGACGCTTCATCATCTTCCTCTTGTTCACTTTGACCATAAATTACTCCCATGTTTATGATTTCAGGCTCTTCTATAGGCTCTTCAGTTAGTACCAGCGAGAAATTGGAAAACACACAATCAGCAGCTGGTCCACCACACCTTAAATCGAACCCAAATTAATCACTGGTTTATGAACATCAATTTGACAAGGATATGAAAATAGCAATGACAAGGTTACCTATTGCATCCAAGAGTGATCACTGTACGTATGATCCCGTCAAGCTTTAAGTTTTGTTTCTTCCTGGTCACATCAATGGATATCAAGACAGGTGTCCCGTGTGGAAAATCCTTCACCGACTTTGTGACCCGTAAGCCCATCAAAGAGGCTCGAGATTTTGAAACTTCGGTTGAAAGATTGCCTAATCCTAGTCTTTCTAAGGTTGTACAATACTCGAGGTGTGAGATTGAGGGGTTTCTTTGGTACATAATTGCCCCTTCCCAAGGTGAATCTATATCATCATCTTCCTGACCCATCCAATCATCTTCCATTATATTTTCATCACCCAGGAACTCATAGTTGGAGTTCATGGACTCTCTTGTTATAAATTCCACAGGTGCTTTGTGTTTTAGAGTTGTGGATGAATACTTATTAGCAAAGAAGTGTTTTTGAAGAATATTGCAATGGATACAACTGTGGTTTGGATATGATAATGATGGTTGTGGGATTAGAATGTGGGATGCCTTGACATTATTAACATAAAAGCAAGGGGTCGTGAAGGATGAAGGTAATACGACAAGCATTTTTAAATTGATTTTTAAGGGACTCCCAGTTTTTAAGATATGCAGCCTTCTTCCAAAAAAAGATGTAAAAAAGATGAATGATCTGCTTGAGTATAAAATAAAGTATAGGTGCTCGAAAACTATGAAACTGGAACTCCAAGTGAGCAGAGATATGCGGAAGTCAGGTGTCAACAGTAATAAGCAGCTCCTGAAAGATGGTTCAGCTCAAGTCAGTAGATTATATAAGAGATATGAACTAACAGAGTAAACAACTTGCGAGTGAAACAGGATTATGAGATTATCCTTTCTGAACATGTCAGATCTATGAAGAAAAACACACAAAACAGCATCTCCCCGCTCAAGGGGTTGGAGACTGGGAGGTACCCTACTCCACCCATTAAAATGGAGAATGTTATATGAGAAACATAGTTTATAGCTAGAAATAAATCAATCTATTTTTAGCAAGTCTATGATCTAAATTATATACTCCCTCCATTGCAAAAGGAACAAAGTATCTGTTACACATCTACACGTTCACAAAACTGTCATTAAGGGGGTGTTTGGGGTTGCCTTTTGGAATTGATTTTCAGTTTTTGTAATTTGCAAGCATCAAAAGGGTGTTTGGTATTGCGTATTGAAAACGTGACTATGTGTTCTTTTATTTTGGAGCAGTAGGTCCACATCTTCTTTTGCAAAACGCCATTTTTCAAACATGAAGCAATCCCAAACACCCACCAAGACTAATTCTGAGATGAAGAGTGAAATAATCATTTACTGTCATTAAGAATGTCTATTTGGCTGGAATAAAAAAGAAACAACATTTGTTCCACATTATTTATCCACACAGATACTTAAAGCAAAGTTAAAAAGAAAAATGGACAGCCCTTGTATAATTTATTCAACATTTTTAACACCATACTTGTGCTATTTGCAATTATTTGTAGACATTGTACACCATTGTAATTGGGGATTGAAGAGCATTATGTGCCACATTCAGAACTCAAATTTGAAGACTGTCTAGCTTTTAAAGTCAAATTATTACTTCCTAAATTCAAAATTAACATGGATGACATCACAAAATTAACATCCACATATTTCAACTTCAAAGCAGACTCCAATCTATATATCGGAAGTGCAAGAACTCAATATGATTTCCACGTCAAAAATTCAATCAGTTTCACCTTCAGTCTTCAGATGTGACCAGTTTATCCAGTTTGAGTGGAAATCATAGATAAAATTAAGAAACTTACCTCCTTTAGTAGAAGAAATAGAAAGAAAGAAGGAAATAACTATTAACTGCAACTAGAGCTGAAAATTTTAATTTCATCAATAATCACAAAACAAAAGACAGAAACAAAGATGGAATCATGTTTTTTAGTATATATTTTTATCAATTTTAATCCGGATGGAATTACTAAACACTAGAGGTTTTACGTTAAAATTTGAAAGAGAGATAAGCACCTGGTTGCAATTGGTGATGTAGCAAGGAGAGGTTTAAGGGATTGGATTGTTAAACCCAAATTAATAATAGAGTAAATTACACGTTTGGTCCCTATGGTTTGCTACTAATTACACCGACAGCTCTTAAACTTTATTTATTACGTTGGTAGTCCTCATTGTTTGGACTTTATAACACTCATAGTCCCTGATGCATCTAAAAAGACCAAAGTGTCCTTACTTCTACACTTAAAAAGACCATTATACCCTTGTTTCATTTTTTATTATTTTTCTTAATTTAAAATTTTATTAAAACTATTAAATAATACATATTTTATTACATGTAAACTAATTATATATTTATATACACACACCCCACTGGCTCCACACTCTTCTCTCTAAACCTCTCCTCTCTCAGCCCCCCACTGCCGCCACCATCCTCGCCGGAGACCCCACCGATGCCACCATCCTCGCCGGAGACATCCTTCTTTCTCCACTCCAGACTGTGTTCCCTTCTCTTTGCGACACCACACTTGCTCTCTCTCTCTCTCCTGCACCTCACAACCCATCATCACCAACACCGTCCATCGTTGTCATCACCGGAGAAGACCAAAGACGCTGCTGTTGACTTCTAGTTTCGATTTCGTTGGGTTTCCATTTTCGATTTCCTTCATATCGATCTGCTCGAGAAGACTAACAGATGGTTCTTGGATCCGCCGGAGAAGACCAACATACTGTGGTCAGAGATGGTTAGGGATGATAGACGAGAGTGATTCCGGGTGGTGGCGACAGTTTAAAGCCTTTAAGTTAATTTTATTTATTATTAATATATTGAATTAATAATTAGTTTAAAAATAAATAAGAGTTATAAAAAATAACAAACTAATAATAAAAGGGTATTATGGTCATTTTAAATGCACAAGAAGCATATAGGGACTATCATTGTTACAAAGTCCAAACAGTAGGGACTATCAGCTTAATAAATAAAGTTTAAGGACTGCCAGTGTAATTAGTAGCAAAGCAAACCACAGGGACCAAATATGTAATTTACTCTTAATAATATTATGGGTTGTGAAATCCTTTACCCAATTCGTATAGGGTTTAAGAGGTGTGCAGAAGGGGCTGTTCCGAAGCTGCAAGAGTCAACCAGATATTTGTACAGAGTTTTATGTGGATCGTTTTCATGGGTGTTTGGGTAAGCTTATTAAGTAGTCTTATAAGGTTATTAGCTTATTAGCTGTAAGGTTATTAAGTGGGCTTATTACAAAATAGGTGTTTGGGCTAGCTTATTAAGCTATTAATAAGCCCAAATTCATAACCCATCTCAAAATAGCTTGTTAGAGTATTCCAAGTTTATCTGCTATTCAGGTAAAAAAGTATTCCAATTTTTATTAACACTCAGATTTACATTACTACCCTCGCTTAAAAGAGAATGCACGTCTCTGCTGCCCCTCAACAACTAAGAGACGTTGCACGTCTCCTGCTGATGATCAATGCCTACATTCCTACAGCCAATCGAAGTTCATCTGGCTAATCCAATCGACACACCCTTCGTCTTTCATATGCTAACAACCCATCTTGTGTGCAACATTTGAGAATCAGCCTCTGCTTATATTGATTTGGTTACTAGGTTTATGTCTCGAAATGTTTTTTGTTATTCCTCTGTTACTTGTTAAAGTGGTTAATGAAATGAACAACCCGTGTATGATTTCTTCAACATTTTCAACACCATAATCGAGGGTTGAAGAGCAGTGTGGTAATACTCTTATTCTAAAGCCGAGTTGTAGGATCCCAATCAAATATCAAGCAACTGCAATTGAAGTTCACAAACGTGAAGAATAGAGAGACTTCCAATGACGGCTCAAAAACTTTGATTAAATTTAATTAGGGTTTACATGCTAATGACTTGTATACTTAAGTCATATGTAGACATGCTACCCCACACTTATAAAATTCACAATAAGTCCTAGAACTTATATTCTAACTAAAATAGAAGCTAACAATAATATACCAAAATATAAATATGACAAAGTTCATCTCCCCCTCATGATGATCCGAATCATGAGGGTCATCATGTCTTCTTTTCAATCTAGTAGCTTAAAACCGACAACTTTCCAGTTTATCGATAAGCTTGCGGGTTATAGCCCTCATTTGCTTGACATCGTGGGTTATAGAATCGACTTTGGCAAGTAAAAGATTAAAGTCGTCATTGGAAAGTGTAACACTAGATTGGGTAGGTGTAGGTGTAGGTGTGGAAGTAGGATGGGGTTGGGAGGTGGGACCAGAAATTGTTTGTGGCGAGAATGATGATGTAAGGAGGGGTGTCTCTGACGTTTGAGCTTTCTCTTTTTCAGCCAAAATGGACTTAATTGTTGTAGTAATCACCTTGAGCAATTGATCTTTCAATGAGGCTAGATACTCAAAAGTCACCACCGGTTGAAGTGTAACACCGGGGGCACTGTGACTTGTTTTCACAACTGGCATGTTAACCGTGACAGAATTTCTTTCCGATCCTTGAGGTTCATCACTAGGTATCGCCTCTATGGGAGTTCTGGGAACATCACTAAGATGTGTGTGCTCGACCATATGTTTCTCTAACGTTTGAGCTTTCTCTTTTTCGGCCAAACAGGACTTAATTGTTGTAGTAATCACCTTGAGCAACTGATCTTTCAATGAGGCTAGATACTCAAAAGTCACCACGGGTTGAGGTGTAACACCGGGGTCACCTAGACTTCCCGTTTTCACAGCTGGCATGTTAACTGTGACAGAATTTCCTTCTGATTCTTGAGGTTCGTCACTAGGTAACGCCTCTATGGGAGTTCCAGGAACATCACTAAGATGTGTGTGCTCGACAATATGTGTCTCTGACGTTTGAGCTTTCTCTTTCTCAGCCAAAGAGGACTTAATTGTTGCAGCAATCACCTTGAGCACTTGATCTTTCAATGAGGCTAGATGCTCAAGAGTCACCACGGGTTGAGGTGTTACACCAGGGTCACCTAGACTTCCCATTTTCATAGATGTAAAGACAAGTTTTTCACTTTGACTCATTTTCACAGCTGGCATGTTAACTGTGACAGAATTTCCTTCCGATCCTTGAGATTCGTCACTAGGTACCTTAGTACTCAATGGATCAGCACCGATACCTATAGAGCTTGCCCAGCTTGTATGAGTGGGTTGGGTGTCACCTTTAAGTCTTTCGGAAATAATGCTCTCAAAAGCAGTATCTATCTCTGCCATAGCCTTATCGGTATCAACATATTTGGTTGGCTTATCAGAATCCTCAAGTCTTTTGGACTTTGACCTTTTTCTTTTCTTTTTATGTTTTTCAGGCTCTTTTGACTTTTGAGACTCTTTTGGTGCAGCGGTTTTTCCAAACGTAGGATCATGTAAACTTTTAATACGTCTTTCTTTAGGAACACCACCACGACTTCTGACAGGTGATCCTCCTTGGGGAGGATCTACCGGTTGTGGCTGACCCATAGGAAGAAGAATATGTAATTCCCTAAAATCTCTCACAGGCGATGCATTTTGATCTGCCATAGACAATAAGCTTTCTGGAATGACCATGGCATCTATATTAAGCATTTCAGCATCTTGTTGCATATATGAGAGTGCTTCAGGAGTTTTCAATTCAGAGTTAGGTCTCATTGGGATGTCTGGGTGTTTCTCTAAGAAATATTGAACAATGATTGAGAAAAACCGCCTATAAGGAAGATATGTTCGCTTCTTTGTATTCTTGTGTTTAACAATACCTGTAAACTCATTCCAGAAGATTGCAGCAAAGTTGTAGTGATGGTTGAATGTTATCCCGTGAAATACATACATCAATTGTATGTTGCATCTGTCTAACCCAGTGTGCTTTCCGGACAAGCACTTGTTCACTATCAAAAAGAGTGTAGACCAAGGTTGTGCAAGCTTCAATCTTTTGAAATCAAGAATTTTGGTTAACGGTTCATCAAGATATCCCAGACCCTTGATGTCCTTGCAGATTTTGGATTCAGATGGTCTTGCATCAAACTTTGTTTTTCCCGGTACAGAATTAGCAGTGGGAAGTTTGAGGATTTTCCGAAGGCGGGAGCAGAAAAATGAGACTGTGGTATTGGCTATTTTGGCTTGGAGACGGTTAGGAGTTACATCAGTGTTTAGCTGGAGTGTATCCCAAAACTGTTGTAAGTACACATTGGGTACAGATGCAGTCTCATTGAAAGCAGGCCACAATGGGTGACCTTTTAGAATTTCAACAAGGACGGGGTAGTGGCACATGAATGTGGAAGGATCAAGCTGGTAGTTGTTTGGTTTTAGGAGTAAGTATTTGTTTCTGGGGTAAACTTGTTCGGCAAGAACAAGCTGGGGTTCAGCGGCCATGTCTGATTATCTGCAAGACGAACACCGGCGGTGTCAATAATGATGATAACAGACATTGATAGTTGATATTAATCAGTGTGCACGGTGCTGTGCGTATAAGGCTAAAATCCCTAACACTTAGAAAAAAAAATTAGGTATAGAACTTGGCGTTATGAATAAAGAGCCAAGTGGAAGGAGATCGACAAAGCACTCATTACATCGCAATTGAGTCTATGCCAAGAGCTTCGCAATTGAGTTAAGACAAATATCTTGACAATTAAGAGTCGTCAGTCGACACAAGGTTGATGACCATGGCACAAGACACTTAGCAATATGAATAAAGAACAAGTATTTCACGATTAAGAGTCGACACAAGGATGATATTAACATGGCACAAGTACTTCACGATTGAAGTAAGATAAAATGTTTCACGATTGAAGTGCTTGATTGTTGAGTCAACACTTGGCGATCATGGTGGTTGCAAAACCACTTGACAATCGGTCAAAGTGAGAATTGACGATTCAGAACCATTGTGGCACTTGGAGATAATTCTTATCATAAAAACATGCAACAACAATTGAAGATTTAATCAAAAATCAAGAATGATAGTTCTCCCTACTACATTACAAATGTGAAGAACAAAAAGAATTCCAATGACGGCTCAAAAAAACTTTAATTAAACTTAATTAGGGTTTACATGCTAATGACTTATATACTTAAGTCATATGTACACATTCTACCTTAGACTTATTAAATACACAATTATTCCTAGAACTTCTATTCTAACTAAAATAGAAGCTAACAATAATAAATTAAAAATATAAATATGAACACAATTAAGACCTAACACAAGTCCCCGCGAGTGCTCATGACAAGGTGTGTGACCTTGCCGACTTGAGGTGAATCCAATTACTTTCAAACAGACGAATCAAATAAAAGTCCAAGCATATCGGTTAAAATGGGTCGGGTCAACTTGATGGATAGTAAAATTAATCAACCAAAAATTGGCTTTCTTTTCGAAATTTTTTCACATGGTGGTCTTTCAACCAGAATTTGCAAAAAACAAACAAGTTTTAGAAGGTTTTGCATATTAGGGGATGGAAAATGCACTCTAATTCCAAGCTCTAAGACTAGACACACATTCTAGAAACACAAAATACATTTTAAAGTTTAAAGTCTCGTACACCAACAAGATAAACTTCACTGCTGGAATACCAATATAAATTATGTATGTGTGGTTGCTATGACTTAATCCAACAATTAGAGGATAGTTTTGACTTGTACGTTTAGTTGATGATCATCTTGCAATGTTATAAATAGATGTAACGGTTTTTAATTCTTAACAAGATTCTTTTTACCTAAACTCTTGAACATTTCTAAAGCAAAACCATTTAACTGCAATATCAAACAATCAAACATCATGTTCAAAATAAATCAACCAACTAGAGATAGCCACATATATCTAAAGTTGAAATCAAAGATTGATGGCCAATAACAAGTAATGATCAATTAGATTCTTAAATTCTTAACCATATAATCAGTCTAAAATCTTAGTATACCCAATAACAAGTAATAAGCCCTAAACCACAGAAGTGATACCAAAATTAAGCCCTAAATCACTTCCAAATTCCTTTGGTGAGTACTAAGTTGAGCGCCAAATTAGAGTCGAGGTTTGAACAGAAACAAATCAAATTATATTTTAGAGAGAGAGAGAGGGAGAGGGTTGAGACTTACAAGTGACGAGGAAGGAGGATGAAGGCGTTCGATCAGGGCGGAGAACGGAGGATGGAGGCGTTCGACGAGGCGGAGAGCCCTTCAAATCTTCAATCGAGAGCCGAGAAGGATGAGGCGTCGTCAATCGTAGGTATTTCTCTGTTAATGATTGGGATTTGGGGGCTTACGTGTGTTAATAAGAGGCCCAACATCTTTAGCCCAATATCTCTAGGCAATTCAGTAATTCACCCTCACAGACTCACAATCACAACTTGGATCCGCCTGTGTCCTGTGCAGCGCTGTTCAAACTCGGCCCTAACTATTTAATCAGAGAAAAGAAATTGGGAGAAATAAAAATGGAGAGAAATAGAAATGTGTGGAGAATTGGAATCGATTCCCCTGTTTGGTATCATGAAAGAAATGAAACGAATAAATGGTGGCTCCAGTCGTTGGACGGCGGTTGCGGCGTTGGCTGTCTCGCCGGATGTCAACGATGATGAATAGAACGCCGGAAACACATCGCAACCAGACATCAACGATGATAAATAGACATCGGCTGCCATTTCTCTCCATTTCTCCACAATTTGAAGAGAAATGAAAATACAAAGGAAGAAGAGAAATGGAAATGGGTGGAGAAACCATTTCTCCTCCCAAAACTATAACCATTTCTCCCAAACAAGGGAAACCAATTCTCTTTATTTCTTTTCTCTCTACCAAGTTTGAAAATTGTTTCATCAAGGTCACTCTCTTTTTTATTTCATATTATGAAATAACCCATAAGTGACCTTGGTAAACAGTTTTCAAACTTGATTATTATTTCATGATATAAACCCTAATTTTAATTAAATGTTCAATCAAATGCCTTTAGTAAATACGGAGTCTTCTAAGTTCCCATATATATCTATACTATATTATAAAATATATTTAGACTTAAGACTCTTAAATGTTAAGTAAGTCGAAATGACCTTAATACCCGTCTTAACCTTTTCATATAACTTAATAACGATTGGACTTGAATTACTTAGAATTAAGAAAACTATATATGTTGCATTTTATAAAAAAAACTCCTCCTACGTAATGGTTGGAAAAATTAGAATTTAGTTTATTTCAATTAAGGTAACTATATATATAGTCATTAGTTTAAAAATAATATCTATAATACTAATGATTTAAATATAGTTATAAATGATAAACCATGATTGAAATAGATTGAATTTAAGATATTAAACTATTCAAATATTGGTATTAACTGAATTACATATTAGATTATATGTAAAGAAAAATTAAATTAAATTATTATAGTATTTTATAAACACTATAAAATTGTAAAAAGATAAATATAGAAAGGTAAAATGGTTTTTTGCTAAAATTTACAAAATCAAATCAAACTGGAACAGATTTTTATACATAAACCATGCTATATAAATAAATAAACTTGTAAAAAGTTGAGCTCGGGATGTGATTAGCAGTTTTGCGCGGGTACGATGCTAGTGTGTGTGTGTGTGTGTGTATTAAACGATAATTGTTTTTCGTGCGATAATTGTTTGTAACATTATTAATTACTCATTAATAGGGTTTTTTGATTATTTATATATTTACTCAACCGTAAATTACATTCGAGTGGATGAGTCGTTATTGGATTAGCTTAAATTTTCCAAAATACTCCTTTAATGAGTCGCTAATGAGTCATTAATGGGCCAGATAATGAGTGATTAATGAGCCAATGTAACTTTTAGCCATTGATATGTTTTTATAAATGACCAATATTGGTTTTCGCAGTTCTCGTACAAAAAGAATACTCGTTTAAACCCTCTATGTGCGTGTGTGTTGGATCAAGTAAGAGAAAAATTAAGATATAAAGTGTAGAAGACATCCCTACAATGCCACGAGTCCTTTCAACACTAAGGGTCATTTGTTAACTTTATAAATCAATCCCACATGTTTATCTCTGCCCTCATTTAACAAACCAACATTATCTCTCATTCTCTAAGTTTGGGGTATGCATGGGTTGGTTAAGGCCCAAAATCAAACCATAACCGAACCAACCGTTTAATTGAAAATTCATAACCAATTGGTTATGGTTATCGGTTAAAGTTAACTAGTCGGTTAATTCAAATGGTTAATACTAGTTAACCATTTCGTTTGAGGTAGTTTATATAGGCTCGTGAATTTGTAGTAACTAAATGAGTTAATTACAAAAATGGTCCCAGTCGTTGTCACTGATTTTTACTTCTAGTCCTTTAACTTTAAAAATTACGAAAATAGTCACTATGGTTATCATTTTGTTTCACTTTTAATCCTTTATGCTAACTCCAATTTAAGTTGACAGTTAGTCAAAAGGTATTATGGTCTTTTCATTTATTATTCTTGTTTCCAAACAAGTTTTACCCAACTGGTTCATTTCCAAACATGTTTCTATTTAATATTCTCCTTTCTGACTATTTAGCTTATTTCTTGCCAAACACACCCTCTCCGTCTCCCTCTTTCTCCAACCATTTTATACCTATCTCATTTCTCTCGTCTCTATTCTCTCTCTCTAGTTTCCTCACCGGATTCACCAAAACCCTTTCCTCCGCCGCCGCCACCACCCTCCTTTTCCTTCGCTACGGCCACCACCCTCCCCTGTCTCATATATATATATATATATATTGAATGTATTGATCACCCCTATGATTCTATAAATAATACAGAACTTGTACAAGTTATATCAAGCACTCCTATACTATACAGTATGTCAATAGTAAACGAAATTACGAGTTGGTAGAAGCCCTAAATCTTAATTCATAGATTATGAGTTGGTAGAAGCCCTTTTGGGTTGCCTGGTTTAGTCGTGTAGCATCCATGTGGTTAAAGATAAGATTTTGAAACTGAAATTTGAGAATCAGAAGCATAATTCAATGTTGATAGATTGCATGAGTTGTAGTTGGAAAAAATATGTCAAAGCTTTTGTTTCAAGTTATTTTATGTATAGGTGTTTTGCTATGAATGCGCATTTAGAGAGGATTCTGGTTAAGTGTAGAGGACTTTATGCCTATGAGAAAAGAGCTTCACGGTTGTAAAGCAAAATATGCTTCATGCTTGCGAAGGGTCTAGTTATGGATGTTAAGAGTTTTAGGGTCGTGAAGTTAAAGGTCTAGACAGTAAAAGGCTTAGCAGAGCTTCACGCCTGCGAGAGGGGTAGAAAAGGCTTGCACCTGTAGAGAAATGGCCTTACGGCCGAGTAAGTTGATGAGAAGCCTCCCCTCAAAGGCCGCATGTGCAGGCTCCCGTCAATTCCTTAGAGTTTCCGTGTTGTGACGGCACTCCCCAGGCAGCATGTATGTTACCAGCATGTTTGAAAGCAAAAGGCTTCACACTCGCAAGGATGTAAGGGGTGGCCATAAAGGGATTGTGAAGAGTCTCCAGAAGTTAGTTTTAGAAGTTTTATTATATTTTAATGAACAAAGTTAGTATGAAAATAATAATTAAATACTTGGAAGATCCAGTTGTGATCAGATACTTGGTTATCAGAGAGTAGCTTATACAGGTGAGTATAGTGACTTTACTAGGTGAGTATACTTGGTAATTAGATATATATGACATTAATTCAAAAAACATATGAAAAACAATTAAGTTATGTTCTGCATAGTTTGACATATGATCTAGGCTTTTAAAAGAAGTAAAGTTTATTCATTTAAATTAAAAATAATAATAATAATAATAATAATAATAATAATAATAACAATAACAATTATAAATGGAGTATGGCATAAACACACAAGAAATTGGGAATTGGAAATAAAAAATTTGAAGCTTCATCAGATTAGGAACAAGATAAAACATAACTTTTAAGTTATTGAAATAAAATTTGTATGACTTTAGTGTTTAACCCATTTTCTGTTCACACCATTTCCTTTTAAGATACTTAAAAGATAAAACATAACTTGAACTATTTATAAGAAGATGGGTCAATTTGCACCTCCAGGGCATGAATTTCTACAGTTGAAACAACCATAAATTACTTTACAAGCAACCAAAATATTAAGACTATTTGAGAGAGAGAGAGAGAGAGAGAGAGAGAGAGATATCAAAAAATTGTAGATCTTTCTTTATAAACGGTACATGACCTAAACCTGTTGAGATAAAAGGACAAGCAAGCCCTGAGGACCAACTAATATTTCATTAAGGAAACTGATCAACCCGAACCAAACCACAGGAGTTACATCGACCCCACCAAGGGGTGGTATCACCTTGCGTGTCACTGTCAATATCGGCTCTGTAGGGGCGTATGCAACTACATAAGGAAACTTTCCAACTGGAAGCCTTGGGTACCACGACATCACAATTCTTACAATGAAGAGGAATGAAAATGCTGATAAGAACGGGCCCAAAATGGCTATCGCCAACTTAGCTGAGCCTGGGTCAAGATCCATCAAAACCAAACTTTGCATATACTCTGGTATGCCATCTGATATGTCTCTTCTGTTTAGCATCCATGTAACAAAAATCAGCCAAAATGATGACAACACATAATATACGGGTGGCAAGTCGGGTGGGTTTGGTAGCTAGTGAAAAAGGGATTTGGGTTGAAAAGGGTCGTTATTTAGTATGGATCGAAATTGGCCAAGTCAGGATTGGTTGACCCACAAACACTTTTTTTCTCCAAGTAAAAAAACATTTTATAATGCAATGATTTGGATTACAAAAACAAATTAGAATACTAACCTAAATCTTTGTATAAAAACAATTGAGGAGGTTGCATGCGTATATAATAGACTTTCGACAACTTTCAACTTGTTTGACCCATTTGACTTGTTCCACCCTTTAGCTAATTATTCTTATTTGACATGCTTTAGATAAAACACCCAAATTGATTCATAGAGTTGCCATCTCTAGCATACAGCATACTATCAAGCTAAGGTTACCTTTTGCCCCCTGATGGTATCGATTTTAGTCTACAAGATTGTCCGTTTTGCAGTCGCTCTAAGAGGTGTTTTAAATTTTCAGTTGAGATATTCGCAAGTTAAACTTCCAAGTGTTGCAGTTTTAAAAGATGGAGGGAGTAATTAGTACAAGAAAAAGGTGGGAAAAGAAAGATTTGCTTACATTAGTTCTGTGGAGTTGATTGGAGCTGATAAGGGGATATCAATGCTAGGCACTGCAACTTCTAAAGAACAACATGCTCGATATCTTTGGACTCGCTGGTTCGGGACCCCTTTTGTTGGGCATATGAATCTTCTCTGCAAAAAGCAAGAAACCACAACTGTTTTTAGTGAAAGATTTCACTACAGCAGGATAATACAGTCTCTTTAACATAAACAAAAACATTGTTAACGATATGTTTCAAGTTTCAACTAAGGAAGTATGCTATAACTTTGAAATCAGACAAACTATCTAACTCCAGAATCAATATGGGGTTGCTCTAATTCCTACAAGAATGTAATGACTTTATTAAACTCTTTAGCAAATACCCAAATTGAAAAATGTTGATAAATTTGCATAACATGTCATGTCTTGTGAGGATTGTTGAACAAATTATCAGAATTTTCTATTCCTATCAAAGGTGCTAATCAAAATAAACATTGAACTATATAACCAACTCTTCCTGATGTCTGATTCATAGAAACTGAATGCTAAGATCTCATAAGTTTTTCCTACTTAATTCAGGTCTATCAGTATACTGACCAAACTTGGAGCAAGAGAAAACTTCACAAAAACTTGCTATAACAAAGTAGTGATCTTTGATTTCAATTAGAAGTTTAGAACATGTATCATGTATCTAAAGCATTTAATATCATGTCACTAATTGATTCAATACAATTGGGAATATTGACTAACAGCAATAAAAATTGGACGTGTTTTCACATCAAAGCTCTATTTTAAAACTATTAGGGCACCATAAATCTATCAACAACAACAACAATACCGTATATCTATCACAAGATGAATATTTTACTAATGAAATTGTAGATAAATTGCAACCAGTTGCTTAATTCCGTGCATATGAACACACATAAACAAAGTCAAATCCGCACTTGGCTGCTTCACTGAAACCTAAATACGGGAGAGAGAGAAAAACCTAGATTGAACAAAGAAGGAAACGATCAAATATAAAATTAAACTAACAGAGAGAGAAAGAGAGAATCTGCTCACAGGGATTAAGAAATTTGATCCACACGGGGACGAGATGAGGTGTACTGACCCCGAAATACATGCGAAGCAACAAGGAGAAGCAAATTAAAAACAGAAAATTAGCGTCAATTTGTGAATCGAAAGATGGAGTTTGCTTAACAAATTCAAGAGTTTAGAGATAAACAGGGGAATTGTAATCCCTAATAACAGAATTGGGACTCAGAATCATACCTCTGGTCTGAAATGAAGAAGAAGAAACAGCCATTGAGTGACAATATTTGGCTCCTCAGGGAGGGAGAGAGGAAGTTTATCCTGATATGTACGGTTCGATTCGGTTCCGCGGTATTACTCAACTTTCTTTTAACTTTTTTATTTAACAAAATAACAAGTGATTATTGATAAATTTAACTATTTCACAAGAAAATTGTTAGGCCATGGGAATATTACATCGAAAAATCATATATAAACTGTTAAAATCAATAAAACAACAACCATTTCAAGACCGCTGATTTGGTTTTAAAATACATTGGTTTGGTTTGTTTTCGGTTTTAACCGAAAACCAAACCGTTAAGAAACCGACCAATTAACTATTTAATACATTCTATATCTATAACTATTATAAAAATGCTTACATTTTTTAACTATTAAATCAAACTCTATTAACCAATCAGAACCTCCAATTTCAAAATCATTTAATTTTACAAAACAATTTTAGAAAGATTAAACACACATCCAATTTAATTTTACAAAACAATTTAATTTCTCAAATATTTATCATCCCCCATGTATTACATGAACTTTTGAACATTGTTTTTCAATTACGTTGGTTACTATTTTGTAGCAATTATTTTTACTCGTATGTGTAGTACACAAGGGTGTTCAAAATATCCGAAACCGAAAAACCGGCAAACCGCACATACCGATTTTTATGTAACCGGGAATTTTTTCGGTTTGATTATGATTCTTGATTTCAGTGATAGAAGCTTAACCGAAAACAATATATATGTGTGTGTGTGTGTGTGTGTGTAGATAAATAGGAAAATAAGTTATGTACGACGTATTGTAACATACTAACATTGTATTTCTTATGTCACTGGTTCGTTAACTTGAATTAAAATTAAAATCCATTTTAAAATGGCTTGATATGTCTTAGATATTTTGATGTGAACATTATGCTCTATATGTATGTATGTATATATATATATATATATATATATTAGAGTTATTGTAATAATGGATATTTAGGTGAAAATGGGAAAACAAATCATGACCATCAATTAAATATAACGGTCGCAATTCACCTGTTGTCATTCATAGTCATCGCAATTCATGGTTGAGTAATGAATAAAATGAAGGGTCAGGATTAAGTCTCTCATTCTCACCTTAATATCCATTTTTATTTTAACCTCCCACTATGTGTGTGTGTATATATAATGGCTTGGAACATTATGTAATATGAATAGTTTTTGTACTTGCATATGAAATATTAATGTACATGTATTTTTGCAAAATTAATTTACATATCAAACATAGATTATTAGATTGCATGTTATTAAAAATAAGTTAACCACACAACCGAATCGTTAAAACCGATTAGCCAATTACCAGTTAACCGATGGTTTCGGTTTATGTTCATCATATCCTGAAACCGAATTTATCGGTTAACCGGTTGTCGGTTAATCGTTTATCGGTTAACCATCCATGAACAACCCTAGTACACAGCCACACATGTCACTTATCGTGTGTGTGTGTGTATGGGGGAGGATTCATTTAAAACCGCTCTTACTGCATGTACCACAAAAACCAATCTTGATTTTTGATTAAAATAAATCAATGGTCAATAATGGCGGTTCATTATTGACGCATTAATGAGGCATATTTTGGAAAAGTAAAACCTCTCTCTTTAATGACGGTCCACCGGACACAATTCGCGGTTGAAAAAATATACAAAAGACCAAAAATGCGTCATTAATGAGCATTAATGATGAATATAAATAGTACTCACGTTAAATGAACAACATAAATAAATAATATAGATAAAATTCTAACAAAGTTACATTAAAAGTGTAACACCCCGTGTCAACATGAAACGCAGGCTACTCATGCGATATAAAAACAAAGCAACACCAAGAAAATACCTCTCAATATCAACCCGAAACTACTATCTTACAAGCTTTTACTAGACTAACTCTTGATCTGTTTCGCTTAAAGCATCCTTGAACACCTGTCGTAGAGGAAAGAAAAGAAAACTGCGGCTAAGCCAAATGCCTAATATGCAGATATATAACATACATAATGATAATAATAATAGTAGTAGTTGTAGTAGTAAAGACAAAGGTTTCAAAAATCAAAGTTTCCAAATCAAAATACATTCAAAATCATAATTCATTTAATAAAAGGCTTTCAGTGTCAACAATTTAAAATACTTTAGTTTACCATAAAAACAACAATTTAATTAACAAAGCTTCATATGAATTGTGTTTTTGTTTTAAATTTTGGCCATAAAATACCGGAACAACAAACGAAACCTCGTTAGGCCGACCCGATTAACTGAAAACCCGAAAAAAAACCCGAACAACACTGTCAATTTTAATTAATTTTATTTTTACCGTTATATGGTGCCACCGGTCATCAGAAATCCTTAGTCCGTCCCTGACACTATAGAAGAGAACTCAGTTTAAATGCTTAATGGATTTACCAAGTCAGTTTCATGATCCACTATTTTTCATAATTTGTTTGAATTCAACGCAGCTTACTCAAAATCATATGTCCATCTTAATTACTGATTCAATGGGTTCAAGTCAGAGGTTGTAGTCCCATTTATGTTCAGTCGAGACACAGTAACGAAGACATGAACTTTGATCGAATTTCATGTTGTTCTTGAGCAACACTTGAAGAAAAACAGAGACTACACTAACCTGATTGATTGTATCACCACCGTAGGTGGTTTCACTCTCGACCTTGGTTTGATGCTTCAATTTCCAAATTCGATTAGTCAGCGTCACTCCACTATTGCAACTCTCAACTCGTCGCCCTTCAATCGCTCTCTTACTCTAGCTCTCTTGCTCCCTCTCACTCTCTCTCTCGTTTTTTGCAGTGTGTGAACCGAGTGGAGGGTACCTGAATGCTAAGGTGCATCTAGGGTACTTATCGATGAGTTTGTTGAAGATTTTTGGGGGAAAAGATCGCCGATAGAGAGGGGAGATCGTTACCTCTCTTCTCTCGGTTGTTTAAGTAGTAAAAAAATAGGACCAAGTCATAGGTTTGACCGTTTGTGGCTTAGGGTAATTGGGTTCAATTAAATTCTCATTTGCTTACTCTTTGTGGCCCAAGCCTGCTTTATTAATATTTTCTTTTTTAATTTAATACGCCTATATATATGTATTATTCGAGAATAAGGGAAGCTAGATCTGGTCAATATTCTGATATGGAAATGCTCGCTGATGTTGGTTGTTGGGTAAACCGCTGACAATGGCGGACAGTGAGTGTTGGTTATTAAGGGTGGTGGTGGTTAGTCGACTTCTGCCGGAGGGATAATTGGGAGTTACAAAGTCACCAACGGACCTGAGTAGTGGTATGATGGCGACAGTGAGGAGTGGTAGTGAGGCTTGTGGAAGAGATCGACCAGGGATGGGGAGATGGAAGGATGATTTGGTGTGGGGAAATGGAAACGGAAAAATAGTAGATGTTATTTTTTACTCTTTTACACATGTATCTTTTAATTAGCTTTTAATTTGAACCATAGATCGTAATTAAATCAATGATATGTAATTGGTTTCCTATTCTTAATATTTTTATTTAAGCTTTCCACTATAATTATATATATAGGGAAAAGTTTATTTAAGAACCGTTTTTATTGCGAGAACCGCGAGAACCATTGTGAACCAATCAATTTAGATAATGTTTTAATAACCTTATTTATATCAAAAGGATAAAATGGTAATTAAAAAATTATATTTGCGCATAGCGCTGTACATGTAGGTAGCCGCCATTTTGGAACCAAAATTACCAATGTTTTTTTATTGTTCAGTATTAATTTTAATTTATTTTTTCTTTTTTCTTTTTTCTTTTTTTTCCAATTTTTTATAAGTTGCAAGAATTATTTTTTATATTTTTTTTTCTTTTTTTTCTTTCTCTCCTTCTCTATTTATTAATCACAACCATTTATATTTTTATTAAATTTTAGTAATATACTACATATTTATACCCCATCGATCTTTTTGTTAGAATTTTTTGAGTTGACAATAAGTTTGACTAAACAAACTTTAAGTTGTAGGTGCACTAGAGTTCTAAACGAAAACAAACGGGGGCTTGTTCGTGTTCGTTCATTTAACTTTAGCCGAACAAAAAAAC
>JAUEJL010052563.1:0-20600 GCA_032274825.1 Drosophyllum lusitanicum
AAAAAAGTTATGAAAATATTTTTTAATAATTAAGTTAATTTGTATTGGCTTTGACTTTCAAAAAATTGTATTGACTTTAGTTTTCTTAAATATGTAAAGTTTAGTTATTAAAATAAAATATAAGAATCTTATTAACTATACTAATAGTTACTCAATTTAGTTTATGAGGGGTAATTTAGTAATTTTAAAACACTTAAAATTTAAGAGTTTAAGGAAAAGGTCTAAATGCTTTATAATATATATATATATATATATATATATATATTTGCATTGATCAATAAAAATAAGTATAATATTTTTCTATCTAATTTACCTTCACAATATTTTTTTTACCGGCAAACACACACCCATTAATTCTATGCTGTTGTCTATAATGAAATTTAAACCCATAACCTCTTGAAAAAAGCAACCCTTCATAACCAAATACTAACAGATTACAAGCTCTTTTGTAAAAAACTCCACAATATAATATATACTTGAGTCTTAATGGTCAATACTCTGATTTAAACTAAAAATATTCAGAAGAATGTTGGTAATAAGTTGGAAAATTATTTAGGAGAAATAAGCAAACAAGTACAACATCATATCAGAAATTCAGATGGTGGGTCCCACCAGAATCCCTCACCCCCCTATGGCCCAGTCCCACTCTATAACATACTTCATTCTTTTTCTTCTTTTGGTATGTGGTAACACCTTTTCGCCAACTGAAAGTTAAATTATTATTATTATTATTATTACTATTATTATAACTCCTCGCGAAGATTAGCCCAATTGTTTTGCGGTCTATATCTATCATCTTTGTTTTATAACTAACGATGTACTCAAAACCTAATGATGTACTCAAAATACTCCACAACTAATTATTTACTCATTTCCGGTTTATTCAATTCTAACTATTTTATAACAGTTTGATAAATCCCTCCAAAGTTTGACCGAATATATCTTTCTCCTCTTGTGTTGGTTTTACTCCAAATTTGTCCCAAAAGTGTTCTAAATATGATGACGAACACACTAGTAACCAACTTGGAGCAAAACAAAGGGTTCCAACGTACAAAGCCCAGTTGCATGCACATACGAGAATCAAAAGATGATAGAATGAGTTTTCTTACCTTCTATTACGTTTCTTGCAAGTATTTACGCTAGGTTATCACCACCTTCCTCCGTACGTAGTTTATGCCTTCTCACGACGTAAGTACTACACTCACGGTTAACACTTTATGTTTTATGTTCAAGGTTTTCCCGAGAGTTTGCATGTAGAGGACTTAACCAAATGGATAACTAATGACACGCAACGAGTCACTTATGGAGTAAGTGGTAGTCGAGTAATAAATTTATATATGCAAACAAGGTTTAGGAGCGAGAGCTAGCAGTGTACACATATAAGAAAGAGATGTATACTCTTTTATTTGCCTACTCACTCTACTGAGTAGGTATGGTGATACCTTTTCTGACTTACAATTTATCTTCACGCTAATATAATATTGAAAGTGGGTATTTTGTTATTTTATTCCGTACAACAATATATCTTTTGTAATTGCGTTCAAAGACATAACTCACATTCCAAACGCGTACCATCAATTAATACATACATAATTCGGAGAATTATTCACCAAAAATACATTATTTATTTATCGTGAAACGTGGAGTGTTGCATACTTAAACATTATACACACACTGACACACACGGTTAAGTTGGATTTAAAGGGTGCTTTGGTGTTTCAAAGTTCAAACCATAGGCTAGACTATATTTACGGTTTACAAAATACATGGTTGATCAAATATTCAAGGCTAAACCGTCAAACCGTCCAAGTCACTTCGTTTCGGCTGGTTTATTCTGTTTTGCCTAAACCATGCATATTCTTACTTACATATCACTTAAACAAGAGATATTTATATTATTCCGGTATTTAATAATTTAAGTAATCTTTAAATAAAACATTTAATTTTCTTTTTTTATCTCATTATATTTGTTTGTATTTTAACTTAAAAAGTAGTCATTTTGTGGTAAAAAAATAAAAAATAAAAAATATAAATATATAACAATGTTAATATATTTCACCACTTCCGGTCCCCTACTCCCAACCTACCTCTCTCTCTCTCTCTCGATTCCTTCTGTTTCTTCCTTGGTGATTTCACTTTCTTCATTCTATCACCAAATATTCAATTTATCTTTGTTTTATAATCATCATCCTTCAAACAAAGCTTAAGTTGCAGACAAAATGCTGGAGAATTCTGAAATGTTTGAATCAAGTGGTTGCTTTGATCCAAACTCAGCAACCCATCATCAACAATTGCTTATTGATCATCAAGATGTCTCAAACTTCCACCAAATTTCTAATTTCTCCACCATTGAAGCACCTGCAGATCACCTTCATCACCAACATCTCATGAACATGGAAATGGATCACCAACAAATCAACTGGAATCATAATCACCATGATCAGATTCTTATGGGTAACAATGATAACAATTGCTTGCCGGGTCAAACACAGCCGGATCTTCTCAATCTCTTCCAGTTACCCAAATATTCATCGTCAATCTGTTTCTCCAACCCGACCCATATCGATCAAAATTCGGGTCAAGTCGTGTACGATCCGTTATTGCCTCCCCCACAGCCTCCGTTCTTCAGAGAGCTGCTGAATTCTCTTCCAAACGGGTTCAATTTGACGGGTTGCGGGTCAATTTTTGGCGATATGGATATGGAAAGAGGAGAACAGAGTCAATTGTATCATGAAGCAGATGCTGTTTTGGAGTTTGGTGGAGGGATAATTAATGGAAAAGGAAGAGATGACAAGGATACAAAACATTTCGCTACTGAAAAACATAGAAGGCAACAATTAAATGGAAAGTTTGAGGCATTGAAGAGTTTGGTCCCAAATCCCACTAAGGTATGAGTAATTTATATTAAACCATTTAATATTTTCATGAATTTGACAAAATCTGAACATATTGATTCATCTGATACTTGTTTTCATCAAAGACTGACCGGGCATCGGTGGTCGGAGATGCGATTGAATATATTAAGGAGCTCAAAAGGACTGTGGAGGAGCTGAAGATTTTGGTGGATAGAAAGAGATGCAACAGAAATCGGATGAAAAAACAAAAAACTGAAGACGATTCGACTTTAGATGTAGAGAGTATTTATACCAGGAGCAATGGTGGTGGTGGTGGTGGTGGAAGCGGCGGCGCCGGAGCCGATGGTGGTGATACTGGTCATGATCAGCAGGGGTATAATGGCAATTCAACTTCCACAATGAGGAGTTCATGGCTACAGAGGAAATCCAAGAACACTGAAATTGATGTTCGAATCATTGATGATGAAGTTACAATCAAATTGGTGCAGCAAAAGAGGATCAATTGTCTGTTACTTGTTTCAAAAGTTCTGGATGAACTTCAATTGGATCTTCATCATGTTGCTGGTGGACTCATTGGTGATTTTTACAGCTACCTGTTCAATACCAAGGTACAACTTCTTTAGCACAGGGTATGCATTGTTGAGTTGTACAATGCAACCCATTTTGTGTGATTGTTTTGGGTTTTATCTCAAATTTGAAACTTCTTGTAAAAAAGTTGTATGATTTTGAATGACATTTGCAGATTTGTGAAGGGTCCTCTGTTTATGCAAGTGCTATAGCCAATAAGCTTATTGAGGTGGTGGACAAACAGTATGCAACTATCCCAGTCACTACTAGCTACTAGGTAAGGAATTAACACAAACTACAACCTTTTCTGCATAAGGTACAACTTTTTTATCCACATGTTACAATTCTTTTTTTTTTTTAATTTGTGTGCATAAAGTACAATTGATACTGCCTTTTTACATGGTGTTTCTACATTTGGGCATGCAAGTAATGCAGTCTTATCTTTTCCTCTTTTGAAGTATATATAAAGGGATATATGCTAAACAAGACTAACAATTTTTAAACTTATGCATTTTTTTTTCTTTTTTATGTAACAATATACATACAATATCAGTAAAATAAAATATTGATACATACAATAGAAACTTAATTTTAAAGTTTAATACATAGAACAACAAAACGTGAAAAGTTAAATATAGTTTAGAGAAGATTATCCTTTAAAGATATATTGATAATGTTATTTTCTTGTTTTTAATTTTGCAGAACTGTGAGGGGCATTATATAGGATTATGCTTGTTTGCTTCGTTTCTAACATTGTCTTGAAGCGTTTGAGAGAAGACATGGTGAGGGGGTAGGGATGAATATCTCATAGAGTTTGACACTTTACTACAGGAACAATTTACTACAAATGAATTAACCAGAAATAAATTAAGGAGGGGGTAATTTAGGTACTTTGAATATGACTGTCTGTGGCTTTGGATCGCATAGAGGTAACAATTGGGGTTTAATTTCATAATCTTATGTTACATGTTTACTGTATGGTCTAGTTGGCATTTTATTATTATTTTCAAAACACACCCTTGTATATGGGAAAAAGATGTGTGCTGTTTTAACATATAAGTTATATGCCGTCATATTTACATACCTGTTTAATGAAAAGCAATTTTGTCATTATAGTATTTGTTTATTAAAAAGGTATGCAAGTGTAACATCACCTAACTTATTTGTTACAGCAGCACACATCTTTATTAAAAAGACGTATGTGTAATAACACCTAACTTAGTGTTACACTCACACTCCTTTGCCATAAAGAGACTAACGAAGTCAAACTTATATATCTTTAACGAATTTTGTTCGTTTTAGCTTCTTTTAACATCAAGTCACCAACTTAAGCCTACAAAGCAAATTAAAATGATATTAATGGGTCGTTTGTTATCTAGTTAAAACCTCTTAATATATCTTAACTTGATTTAATAAGAGCTTTTAAAATGAAAGGTCTGTTTGTTTTTCTCTACATTAAGGTATGAAAACGTCTTACCGTTATAACAATGCAAGCTTTAGGGATTAGTAACAAATCTCAATATCTACACCTTAAACTATATGTGTCTTCTAAAAATTCTTCAAACCACAGTTGTCAATGATCTCAAACTCATCTAGAGATGCTATTCAAATCAACCTCAATCTCTACACCTTACCATCCAAACTTTTTATAAAAACAAATAGTCAAATATGAATACTATTCGGACAGTAGATCCGTCTCCTATTATTCAGACTTGGTATTCAGATCCATTCATAAAACCTCTTAAAACACTACACCTAGGTATCAAAATACACTAATTTTCTATAAAACAAGGTGAAAGTACAGACAATTTGATATAATAAATATGTATAAGTAAACCAATAATAGTGGGGAGGACGAGGTGGCGTGGGAGGAAGGGCTACACTATCACAACATGGCAGGGGCGGACCCAAGTGGAGAGGAACGGGGGCACGGGACACCATCTAATTTTGTCCGCGTAGTGTAAATTTCGATCTCGCGTAGTGTAAATTTCGATTTTTTCGAGCCGGTGACACCATTCATTTCAAATTTTAGGTCCGGTGCTACCATCTATTTCAAATCCTGGGTTCGCCCCTGCAACATGGTGGTGGTGTGACATTGTGCTCGTCAAGTGAATGAGGCTAGTGTGGTTGACGAGTTACGTTCTTATTACTGTTTAAATGGTGAGTTATTTGTTAGATGAGTCTTAGAATTTAGTGTGATGATGAGTGATCACACAATGGATTGAGTGGTGGGTTTATGATGATAATTTGATAGTGACGTGACAGCATGTTATGAACTGATGAGTATAACCACTTCATTCGCTCTAAGTAATCCATTTTAGTTATTGTTATATTTATATATTAAAAATGACGTTCTTTTATTTAGAGAATATAGTAATTTTATATCGTATTACGTCTACAAAGCTTGATACTCTTTATTTATTATTGGTTTTTCTATTTGTATTGTTAATCGATAATTACTAACTCATAATTCTACAGCAAAAGGTTACAAATAATATAGATACTTATTAATACTACTACTACTACTATTATTATTTACGATCATAATTGATAATGAATAATTATTAATTAAAGTAAATTATTGATTAGTATTGAAATTACAAGTTTTTTGTTTATCATTTTATTTTTATATATTATTGTTTTAATTCTATATTATTTGTATTATTATAATTAATATTATCAGTTTCATTTCATTTTCGGCCAATAATACAAATGATAAATTCTCAAATATCTTTAAATCCAAATTTCTTCAAATTATAATTCTTTAAAATCCAATCCAATTGATTTGGGAGGTTCCGAATTCCACATTTCATGTATCAAAAGCTCCTTAAGATATTAAAACATGATTTTTACAGACAATAAAAACTAGATTTTAATTGAGAAACCAGGAAAATTTTAAAAAACGCGTAGCTTTGACCGAAAAATCAACCCTAACTCGGGTCATTTCGCACACATCTAAATATATATACGCAACTTAACTCATGACTCCGCCAATGTTTTATGCCAGAGGCACTTCGCTCTTTTACTACTGATAAAAGTACAACAATACTACTACCATCGATCAGTTACGAGTCCAAACAGCAACACCTTTGAACCTGTATACGCTGTTTCTCCGACTTTATTATCTAGAAAGCAACAAATAGGACCAACCACACAAATAAGTTACCAACTAATGTTCCATGCATGCATGCATAAATCTAACAAAATACTTGGAAATTTCAGAAAAAAAGAGCAACAGATTTCATAATAGAATAAAAACAGGTTACCTGTTTACAAATAGAGAGAAGAAAATAGCTTCATAGTACTATCAATAATGGTGTACAATTGAGCTGGATAGACAATCTTACAAAATTGGAGAAACTATGTGTATACTGTTCTATTTTCTGAGAAAGGAGGTGTCGCTTATTGAACCGCCAGTCGCTGAAGATGGTCTAAAAATATTTCAAAGCTGACATCATCTGTGAATAGAACATCACCACCAGGCATAGGAGGAGCATCTGAATTATATGTAGCCGAAGGATTCAATTTCGCCAATAGAAAACGAGCCTGCATAAGTTTTATGCTACTTGTCAGAAAAAAAAGAAAGAAAAATTGAATCTAGGTAAACTATTAATGCAACTTATATTATGAAAAATATGTTTGGCCACTTTACTTGAACTCCTAGTAAATTTATTAAAAACATATCATTAAATTCAGATGACCTGTATTATGCTTATTGTTAAATTCCAAAACAACTCAAACAGGCGATTAATTGATTAGAGTAATATGAAGATGGTAAAATTAAATTGAGTTTTTAAAATAAGCAGTGACCTGAGATCCATGCTGATCACAAATGACTAAACGGGGTACTGGAAATCGTTCCTTTACTATAGCCTCAGCATCGTCAAGAGGAGCTTGCAGCAACTGTGCAAAAATCTGTAATAGGATCAGATGTAACTTGTGAGCTATACAAAAACCAGCAGAAAAATGAAAATAAAATAAATACTATATAATCTGTATAAAAGTATTCATACTACTCCCATCAAGAAAGTCTTGAGATCTTCCAAGCTGTCCATGAAACTGGATGGAAAAAAACCCGAACCCAATTGGAATAACCAGAACCGAAATTTTAGGGACTGGTATCAAGCTAGGTAAAAAAATATGGAATACGGGTATTGGACTTGTCAAAGATAGGTTCGATGGTTTTGGATGGTTATGGGATTAGGTGATACCCCGCTCGACTAACCAACACCATGCCTGAACGTGAACCATTTATAAGTTTATAATATTTATAATTTTATTATTAATATAGTCAAATTTCAAATCTTAGTTTTAGCAAGGAATATTGGAATTTGGAAATTTATCAATTGTCGTGTTACCAAAGTCTTGAGGTGACTTTCGCCTTCCATAGTTCAATTCCGGCTATTCGTTTTGACTATACACTATTCGTTGAATTCACTCCTGCTCATCCATAATACAATCTTTTTGATGACCAGAGTGATTACTTCTCGGAATCTCTGCTTTGTCCATTCCGATTCATCCATAGTCCATTCTTTCTGACGGCCAGAGTATTAGTTGAATCACTAATTTACTTCGCAGAATCTCGGCTTCTCTAGATGACCAGAGTGATTTAGGTATTCATTGAATAATGGCGATCATGTTTGCTGCTGTGATTATAGATTCTCATGTTATCCGATCAAACTTCATTCATTATATATTAATAAACACAAATGAAGTAGTCTCATGTTTGCAGATAAGTAGTATCTTTTGCTGTTCTCATGATTATTGATTCTCACGTTTACCCTCATGTTAGCTGCTTTGAGTATCCGAACAGACTCCATTCGTTATATATTAATAAACACAGATGAAGTTAAGTCAATTCTGTGCTCCTACCACTTCTGTGCTCTCATGTTTGCTGTTGTATTCTCGTGACAATATTTCTATTTCTTGTTTGACCGTCTTTACTCTTGGATCCAACTATTCCTTGCTTTTCTCAGCTCCCACTATTTCTTCTGAAAATGGTATTTACTTCTGTGCTCTCACATTAAGTGTGTGCTCGACTACTTCTATCCTATTTCTTGTTTAACCAGTATTTTACTTTCATGCTATTACTCTCATGTATTTTCTTGTTTAATTCTATTTAGTTCTTCATTATATTAAAGGGTCAATAATGGTTTAACCATCAAAGTTTTAGTTCAGTTTCAGTTTAATCATCAAAGTTTTTTTTCAAACGGTTTTACCATAAAGTTTAAATTTTTTATGATTTAATCCTCAAAGTTACACATTCTTTTTGGTTTAAACCTCAAAGTTTTTTCCTAAACGATTTAACCCTTAAAATTTTGTCCCCTTTCCATAATACCCACTGTAAGCATCCTGCTCTCGATCCAGAGCTACTGCTTCAATTTAAAAAATGGTTTAACCCTCTTAAGTTTTGTTAAGTTTTTAATAAAACTAAAATACATAATCAAATAGAGAGGGTAAAATCAAAAACCATACAAAACTTAAGTGATTACTCAGTTTTTTTAACAAAACTTTAAGATTTAAATCATTTGGAAAAAACTTTTGAGGTTTAAATCATAATAAATTCAAACTATATGGTAAAATCGTTTGAAAAAAAACTTTGATGGTTAAACCAAAAATGAACTAAAACTTTGATGGCTAAAACATTATTGACCCTATATTAAAAATTACTAACTTAGCATCAAAGTAACTTTATTGTTTCTTTTTTCAGGTAAAATGGATGTGGAAGGAGAAGGGATTAGGTGGAGTGAGTTCAAACACACAAACACATGTTGATAGCAATCAAGGCTTAAGCATGAATCAATCTCAAGAGCAAGAACATCAAGATAAAGAGCATGCTGAAGAAAATGTTAAATAGGTAGCAATATGGTTAAGAAGAAGAAGAAATTGACTTGATGTGCGTGGAAACATTTCACCAAGATATAGGTGAATGGTCACAAGGAAGAGTGCATTTACAGCAAGGCCAAATTAGGAGCAAGGAGGACAAATGGCACATGCCGTTTATTGTCATCTTTTTTTTTTAATAATGACATAGATAAGTCAAGAAAAGATCTTCTAGAGATGGAAATTGTACATGAATATCCATCCACTTGCTATCTTGTAGCATCAAGGGTTTAGAATTTTACTTTTTATTATTATTTTTTTGGGTGGAAGTGAGGGTGTTCAACCTTTTTTGAGGTTCCATCTAAAGATTTTCGAATATGAAAAGCAGAAGACAGTGAGATATATCTTATTATCATTTTCATTTTATTGGAAAATTTTATTTCTCGCGTTTATTCTAAAGTTCATATACTTAAGGATTTTGGAGAGGAATGCAAGCAAAATTGCGAATACGTCTGAGTCTCCATTTAGCACAAGCGGTAGATCGGTAAGTCCTCATCATAGTAGCCTTCATACAAATACACTGGAAGCATTTATATGTGCTCAAAGTTGGTTGTTAAATAAAATAAGAGGTAACCATTCATTTGGTTTTAGTTACTAAAATCTTATATTTTGCATTTTTTATAATTATGTTCTATTTTGTGATATATGCATCAACTTATTCAGAAGAGTCTCATCCATATTGCCAAACAAATGAATATGAATGTGATGATTGTAATGAGGTAAATAAATTAAAAACTTCAAAATTTATTATATATATGTTACTTTTTACTAATTTATTTTAGTGGTGATTCTATAATAATTCTTTATATTTTAAGTAAAGTTGCATAACAAGTACTTCAACTAGATATTGTGAGCTGACTATGACTATGAAGATGGTGATGAGGTAAATCTATAGTACATCGAACACTTGAAAGTCGCTTGGCAAGTACTTCCAAGCATTTTGATAAAATATTGAATTCATTATGATGTGGGATTATTGGAATGAAGAATTGAAGATTGATGATATTATTTTTATTATCTATGTTACGTTTTTTTATTAGTATAATCACGAGATTCAGATATTTACACGTTTAAGGTGATGAATTTGGATACTTGATAGAACCATGATGAATATTATAATGATGTTTGGTGATATTATTCTCCTTATATTGTTATGTTTTGGATAAGTACCTTCATGAAATTCGGATATTTAGACTTTTTATTAGTGATGATGAGTTGATAATGTTTATGATATTTATCATATTTAGAGTTATTGCATTTGTTAGAAATAGGAAATATAAAAAGTTTCAAGTCGGTTTTTGGGATGGGTTTGGGATAAGGTAAATTCTAACTGCCTGAAGTTATCAACGGGGATACCCAATACCCATTACCCGCGAGTATACTCGCAAACACAATGGTTATTAGTAACCACATACCTTCGTGGATGGGACAGAGTATGAGATACGATTTATAATCGAATATAGGACTGGGAAACCCATACCCGTCCAATGACCATCCCTAGAAACTACTAAAAAGATCAATTTCAAAAAGAAATGATATCCGATCATGTCCAATCTTATCTTATGAATCGACTTATACACTTCCTTCGATATATTTCTCAATAATTTGTTTTGAAGAGCGCAACGCCGTTTCTTGTATGAGTTATTCAAAAGAAAACACAGTTTTCCCCAAGTCTCTAAGCTGTTGCTTACAAAGAACTCAAACTAAAGAAAAGAAGAGGAAAACTCCTCCAACGTATACTACCCTATACGAAATATGTTTAAGAAATAGAATAACTATATGCCCTTCACTCCCGCTTCAAACTGATTGCAGTACTCGAACCCTAAAAAACAAAAGATGGTTCCAAAAGCTCACTTCCTGTGATTTAAAGATAAATTGTTCCCAAATTCCTCCAGTGATGAAAAATCGAAACTGATTGATTATTTAATTCATCATTAAGTCTCTCCCTTTCCATTAGTCTCATTAGGGCCCAAGCCATGAAGAAACCCCAAAACAATCAATTGCCCCTACTAAGGTTAGGCCCAACACTGTATAATGGGCCTATAGACTTTTGTAGAAATTACGTCTCCATGTCTACAAATACATGTACAGTTGAATTATATTTGTTCGCTCAATAGTCAATGCGACTAATAGGTTAATGACTAGGTGACTAAATGAAGAATGCATACAAATTGCTCAAGTACTAAGATTTAAGCTAATTATAGTTTATTGATTAGTCCATCTAGTTACACCTTTTTTTCCCGAAAAGCAGTTCATCTAGTAAAAACTAATGCAGGTTTACTACTTTACTAGCAGTTCTCCGTCTAGGTTTTTTTTTCCAGTGTAAATAGAGGTTTAGGGGTAAAATTTGGGGAGAGTTTAGAGTTATTTTGATTTTTTCTTTGTTTTGGAGAGCACCGACCTCTCGAAAGTAGGTCAAGGAGAGACGGGTGCCTCTCGAAAGCACGCCGACTATTGTATTCGTTCCGATTTATCAATATATCAATTTGGTTCATATCAATTCTTCACAAATATATTATAGTCACAAACACATAGAACTAAGTCAGATTGATCACTTAATCAATGTAGTATATAATTCACTTTGCAATCATTTAGGAATGTAGGCCATTAGGAATTTGAAATTTAATTACAACCGTGCAACGAGATGGGGGTTGGACTTTAGGTGGGCTTTATTGCGTTGGGCTATGGGTCTTTTAAAAGTTTAGAGCTTAAACAATGAGCCCATTAAAAAGGGTATGGGCTTACACTACATGTAAGATCAGATCGGACAACGATCCCATGATCCATTCTACTATCCTATAATCCTTTCATCCTAGTACGATCCGGCACAATTTTGGCTAGTATGATTGCACAATCCTAATAGAGATTTTAACAACCTTGGTTGAGTGTTGATAACTTGCCAGCCGTGCACTGAAGGAGCTGCCCTATCTTTGTTCGGTGGAGCATGGGCATGTCTAAGAAGGCTTCACAAGATGACTAATTGAACGGTTTTACAATCTTAAGAGGGAACAATGTATGAATAATTCTTGGCGGTCTCACAAGAAGGTTCGGCAGGAATATGTGTCCGTGTTTGAGAAACTAGCTAGTCACCAACTAGGTGCAGAGGCTGCTCGGAAGGTACTTTCATAAGGGACTTTGTTCTTCGGTTTGCATAATGCATTTGGAATGTTTAAAGTTTAAATCGCGCCATGAAACTAGAAGTACTATTGATGAAAATAAGGCTTATAACGGTTTTACAAGAAACGGTGCATCAAATCTCTCAAAAGATTGTCAGGCAAAGCATAGACACGGCTCTGCCCGGTCCTTAACTACCAGGTATAGCGGACAAAAGTACTAGAGGGAAATTTGTCCAAGACATGGATGCGGAAGGAAGCTGTTACATGTGTTGTTGGTCGATAAGGGGGCAAGACTTGTTAACATGACAATTTCAAAGGCACACCTTCAAGACAAGGTGGTACTTTGAGAAAGGGTTAATGATATGACATGGGGTTGCATCAACAAACAGGTATTTTTTAGGCCCATCAAGCATTGTCCCTTTTTAGGTACGACCATCTACAGCTTACCTCCCCCATACCCCACTCATACGGGATTGGGCTTTGTTGTTATTGTTGTATTACTTATAGTTAAAGGGCTCATTAATTATTATTGTATTTATTTTCTTCTTTCTTCTTGGTTTCCTTATTATTTTTGGCTTGATGGTTACAATAGAGGAGGACAAATTGACACGAGAGGATTTGGGAGAGACGGTGATTGTTTTGTGTTATAGACCGTTTTGGGAGATCCCTACTCAAGGTACTAGGATTATCTTGCAAGGTTTCTTTGATTCTGCATGAATAATATTCAACTCTTTTCCAATTGAAACTTATCCGTATACTAGTCGGGTTAATTCTACTTCGGGTTTTCAATATTCTTTATCTTTAATTAATGAAAATTCTCGATATACTTGATATTTTTTGATGAAACTATGTTATAAAATATACACAATTTTTAAATATGACAATGCACTAGCGTATTTTCGTACTCATTTTCAGTGATTTTATGGTGTCCCAAGGCATGTTACATCATTCCCGCCCTAAATCATTAATATGAAAAATCATATGATTGAAATCAGAGTTGTCAATAGCGATTTTGACAAGTTTTTGAACTTTGACCTTATGTTTTAACCTACAACAGACTCAAACCCCGCCCATTTTGTTTTCTGTTTCTCTTCTGCTGCAGTGCTCCTCAAACAGTCAAACATCATTGTTTCTGATTTTCTTTTGACTAAAGCAGTAAATCTCTGTTCTTGTTCATAACAACCCATCAACAATTTGTCATGTTGTGTTGATAATTCTGTGATTCTGTTCTTGTTGGCACTTGGCAGTCTTTATTTGATGATTTTCTTCACTCATCAGGTAACCTAGTTCTTGCTATTCCTGTTAAATCAGGTTCTGTTCTTGTTATCTATTCTTGTTAAATGTTGATCAAGTTTTTTGTTTTAGACTTAGTTACGGACTTCCTCTTTTCTTCTACTAATTGTAGTTTTTGTTTTCTGTTTTGGGTTAATCATCATTTCTGGTTAGTTTAATGATATGGATTCCCAAAATCAATCAACGACTTCTAAAATACTTGATATATATCTTGGAAGAGTAGAATTATGTATGATGTTTGAGCATAACATTTTGAGATTTAAAACGAAGTTGGATGTTAACTATGAAGTTTAGAATTATGTCTAATGTTTGAAGTTTGAGGTATGAACTTTATAATCATGTTTGATGTTTGAACATGAAGTTTAACTCCATTTAATATGGAGACGCTATTTTATTTACATTATATCACTACATATATTTTTTTAATTTCTTTAATATTGTGTGCTTCGCCTTTATGAAGACTGGGCTTGCCTTGCGCTTCTTGCTTTATCTCCAAGACCCTTTGCGCTTCAGTGCGCTTTTCACTTTTGACAAGTCTGATTGATATAGCATAAACTACTTTTGCATGCAAATTTTCTGATATGGGTTTAAGTTGATATTGTCCATCCTGCATGCTATCTTATTAGTCACATGCTATCTTGAATATTACATTTTATTTCCAAAGTGAAACGACGGGAGACATGGAGTACTTCACTGTGGAAAGAGGGCTACATCAGGGCCAGATCTTAGCCCCTACCTTGTTGCAGTAATCATGGATGAGCTTTCACGTGAGATTCAAGGAAGCATATCATGGTGCATGATCTTTGCTAATGATATTTTGTTAGTCACGAAGACACCGAGAGAGACAGTGGAGAGTAGCTTTAGAGGCTAAAGGACTTCGAAATTTGAATAAGTCGAGATAAGACAGTATGCCATAGCAGCAAGTTTTTTTTAAGGTCTTGCACCCCCCTGAGTCATTTAAGTATTAGGCTCCATTCTACATAGGACACGAAGGATTGATAAAGATGTGCCCACCATGTTAGTGCTGGTTGGGTCAAGTAGAGAGCGTCCACGGGAGTGTTATGCGATAGAAAAGTCCCGTTTTAGTTGAAGGAAAAATTCGACTAAAGTGATCTTGAGAAAAACAACGAGATGAGGATGGATATAGCATAAATGAGGATGTTAAAGACTTAAAGGTGATCTTGTGGTAAGACCTTGTTAGACATGATTCCGAATGGAGTTTTTAGGGACGAGTTGGAGAGTTACGCCTATTACACCCAAGATGTGAGAAGGAAGACTGCGTTGGTTTGGCCACGTCAAAAGGAGACATTGCAGAGTCTTTTAGGAGAGCGGAAACAATTACAGTCAACGAAACAAGGAGAAGTGGACGCCCTTGCACACGGTGGGAGGACAGGTTAAGGCTAGACATGGAGGACTTACAGCTAGCCGAGGACATGACCTTAGATAGGATGGCTTGGAGAACTAGGATTGGGGTTGAGGGTAAGGGTTAGAGAGGACTTGTGTCTTACCTTTTTCTTAGTGATTGGATGGTTGAGTGAGTTGCCTTTATAGGTTTACGAGTGCACCCACTCACTCATATATCTATTATTAGATAGATAGATATAAGAACTGATACGAACAATGATTTATTAATTACAAATGACAATAGGCCCAGGATTGTGCGCGTTTATTCTAGAAGGAAGAAAGGGGCAAATAAGGAAAGTGGCTAACAATTCTGTTAGAGGGGTGAGAATAGAATAAATAGGAAGGGAGGGTGACGTTGTTTTGCATGTTTTGTTCTCTTCATCATGTATTGGCTCTAGCTATAGCAAAGAGAGAGGGAGCTTCCCTGGAACCCTTGTATTGCTTTCTTCTTCATTTTAATACCAATTTCCTTTTCCTTCCCAAATTTCTTAGCATTATAATCTGTTTTAGTCTGTTATCCTATCATTGGTCCGACCTGCCTGCGCTCTGCCATCGCTGTATCGACCTGCCTGCGCTCTGCCATCGCTCTGTCCTCCATGGAAACTCGTTCTGTGCATAATCGATTAGAGCAGCATGAGGAGCAAATCCAGCGCCTCCAAGCTGATATTGCGGAAATCAAATTGTCCCTGGAATCTGATAAGGCGAAGTCTACTGAGTTTCGTAAGGTAATGTTGGGTTGGGTAAAACAACAAGGCAAACATCATCACGATGGGAGTGGTGGTTCGGGAGGGAGTTATGTTTTCAACTCCGGTGATGATGATGGGTTTCGCGACGGTGAGCGGACTCCTCCCAGACCTGTCGATGTGCCTTGGGCAGTGAAGAAAATAAAACTACCGGAATTTTACGGGTTTGATCCGCAAGGTTGGATTCAAAAGGCAAAGCTGTATTTTGACATTAACGGCACTCCTCCCCATTTGCGCCTCCGATTAGCTCAACTCAGCATGACTGGTGTGGCACAACATTGGTTCACTATTGTCCAGCAGGTTCATGAATCCCTATCGTGGGATCAATTTCAATTAGAATTATTACAGCGATTCAGTGGCTTAGAAATTCAAAACCCGTATGAGCAATTAGCAACTATCAAGCAATCTTCATCGATTCACGACTACATCGATGACTTTGAGTATCTCTTATCGTTGGTACCTCGCTTACCAGAATCACAGGCGATGGGTTACTTCGTGGCTGGCCTTCGCGATGAAGTGAAACGGTGGGTCCGATTGCATCGGCCGTCCTCCCGGTTGGATGCGATGCACTTGGCAAAGGACGTGGAGGAGATGCTTAATCCGTCGTCAGGGGGTGTTTCTCACTTACGTTTCCGCTATCAACAACAGAACGGGCTTGGACATGCCTCATCGTTAGACTGGTTGTTGGGCCGGAATGATGTTCGTGGGCCCATATCTCAAAAACCTAACAGCGGGCCTGTTCGTTTTGAGGCCAACCGTTCCTCTTTCCCTAATCGTTTGACTGGATTTCCTGCATCGGATACAAATTCTTCCAACCATCGAGAAAGAGGAGTTCGTTCTCTCACACGCACCGAGTGGGAGGAGAGACGCAAAAAAGGGTTGTCTTTTAGATGTGGCCAATAGTTTGGCCCTGCTCACAAATGTCCAAAGGGCAAATTGCGAGTTCTTTTGTTGGGAGATGATGAGCAGGCTGACCACGAGGAGCCACTGTCTTGTACAGGGGAATTTCTGTCGGAGGAGGGTCAGAGTCGGTTGCCTTTCCTCAGGGGTCTTGTTCAGTGTTAGAATTCTTTGGAGCTCATGTGTCTCGCGGGGGTAAGACGTTGAAACTTGAAGGTACTTTGATTCATGTTCCGGTGGTAATTTTGGTCGATAGTGGTGCCACTCATAATTTTATTTCCCACAAATTGGTTCTTTCCTTAGGGTTAGCGGTTACTTCTTTCGAGGGTATTTGTATTCAATTGGGTGATGGGTATAAGGTTTTCATTACACAACAGTGTTGTGATATTCCTATCTCGTTTGAATCTTGTTCCTTCTTACTCACTGCACTCGTTTTTTATACGGGTGATCTGGATATGGTGTTGGGAATGGATTGGTTGCAGTCTTTAGGGGAAGTTACCCACAATTGGCAAGAATCGTGGATGCGTTTTATGCATAACGGGACTTGGGTGACTTTACGGGGAACTTTTCCATCTCGTAACCCTCAGGTAGCCTTCCAGCAATGGTTTTCTTGCCCAGATCCAATTCGTGTCGGTAGTTATGTCCAACCCTGTTTACTAACAGCTGAATCAGATGAGTGCACCTTATCCCAGCAGGAGGCCTTACATGAGGTTTTAACCAATTGCCAGGCTGTTTTCAAAGGGTTGACCGAATTGCCTCCTGTTCGTTCCCACGATCATGCTATTGTTCTTGTAAACCCAAATGAAAAAATTTGTGTGAGGCCATACCGCTATCCACATGTACAAAAAGAGGAGATTGAAAAACAAGTGCAAGAATTACTCTTATTGGGAATGATTCGCCCAAGTAAATGTGCCTTCTCTAGTCCAGTTATTTTGGCCAACGATCAGTGGAGTACCTAGGCCACATTATTTCGGGAATGGGGGTTTCTATGGATCCCAACAAAGTCGCTGCTGCCAAGGAGTGGCCTGTTCTGAAACAGCTTAAGGAGCTTCGTGGATTCTTGGTCTTACGGGGTATTACCGGAAATTCGTTAAAAATTACGGTAGTATTGCTCGTCCCTTAACTGACTTAACTAAGAAAGACGCCTTTCTGTGGCATGACGGGGTGCAACAAGCATTTGTAGCTTTGAAAGGTGCTTTAATCTCTGCTCCAGTTTTGGCCTTACCTGATTTCAACTTGCCATTTGTTGTTGAATGCGATGCATCGGGGCGTGGAATTGGAGCTGTCCTAACACAACAAGGGAGACCCATCGCTTATTTTAGTAAAGCTTTGAGTGATCGTAATCTGTCCAAGTCAGCTTATGAACGAGAAATTATGGCATTGGTTTTAGCGGTGCAACATTGGTGGTCTTATTTGTTGGGGACCACCTTTGTGGTTTACATCGATCAAAAAAGTCTAAAGTTCTTACTACAGCAACGTATTACCACTCCTGACCAACAGAATTGGGTGGCTAAGTTACTTGGTTATAATTTTGAAATCCTCTATAAACCGGGAAGAGAAAACCAGGCTGCGGATGCGTTGTCTAGACGCGCTGATTCAGGAACATTTTCGTCCATTATTTCGGAACCACTATGGTTGCAGGGAGCTCAATTAATTGAGGAGGCCAAGGCGGATGCAGACATTAAATGTCTAGTGCAGGCTTGTTTGGATGGTACTAATGTGCCTTCGGGTTATACTGTGAGACAAGAGGTTTTGTATTACAAAAATTGGCTGGTGGTTGCACGTAATTCCATTTTTCTTTCAGCATTGCTGAAAGAATTCCATAGTTCGGCGTCGGGGGGTCATTCCGGTTATTATCGTACGTATCGCAGATTGGCCGCAAATCTTTATTGGCCTGGAATGTTAAAAGATGTGAAGAAGTTTGTACAAGAGTGTGACATATGTCAGCGTTGTAAGGCAAGTGCCACTGCACCTGGAGGTCTATTGCAGCCCTAAGACATTCCAAATGTGATCTGTCTTTCTATGGATTTTATTTTGGGTCTGTCCAAATCAAAAGGGTATGATGCAGTTCTGGTGGTGGTTGATAGACTTTCAAAGTATGCTCATTTTTTGCTGCTCAAACACCCTTACACGTCTAAAACAGTGGCTGATTTGTTTATAAAGGAAGTTGTTCGTTTGCACAGAATTCCAAAATCGATTATTAGTGATCGTGATCCTTTGTTTATCAGTCGTTTTTGGCAGGAGATTTTTCGCGCTCAAGGAACCGAGTTACGCATGAGCTCTTCTTATCATCCGGAAACGGATGGTCAAACGGAGGTGATCAATCATTGTTTGGAAACTTATTTGCGATGCTTTGCTACCGATCAGCCCCGTACCTGGTCGTTATGGATCGCTTGGGCAGAATTTTGGTATAATTCTACGTATCATGCTTCCACGGGTATCACTCCGTTTGAGGTGGTGTATGGTCGTAAACCACCATCTGTCATTCATTATATTCCAGGGGAAATTCGGGTGCAGGTGGTTGCTCAAGAATTGCAGGATCGGGATGAGGCTTTATGACAATTAAAGCACCATTTACTGTAGGCTCAATCTTCCATGAAGGCACAAGTGGATAAAAAACGAAGGGATGTCTGTTTTGAAGTCGGAGAATGTGTTTATGTTAAACTAAAACCTTACTACCAAACATCGGTTGTTAAGAGGATTCACCAGAAACTGGCTGCCAAATTTTTTGGTCCTTTCAAAATCATTGACAAATTAGGACCGGTCGCTTACAAGTTGGAGCTCCCGGCAACTTCAAAGGTTCATCCTGTTTTTCATGTATCTCTCTTAACGAAAGCAATTGCAACTACAGCTGAGCATATTATACCTCCTGAGTTGGAGTTGGGTGCTGCTGATTTTTTGGTCCCTATAGCTGTGTTAGCTCGGCGTGTGGTTAGTTCACTTCAGGGATCAAGTGAACAGTGGTTAATACATTGGCAGGGGCTATCAGTGGATGACGCTACTTGGGAAGATGCAGTAACTATTCAAAGTCGATTTCCGGATGTTCGTCTTGAGGACAAGACTTTTTTTGACGGTGGGAGTAATGATACGAACAATGATTTATTAATTACAAATGACAATAGGCCCAGGATTGTGCACGTTTATTCTAGAAGGAAGAAAGGGGCAAATAAGGAAAGTGGTAACAATTCTGTTAGAGGGGAGAGAATAGAATAAATAGGAAGGGAGGGTGACGTTTTGCATGTTCTGTTATCTTCATCGTGTATTGGCTCTAGCAATAGCTAAGAGAGAGGGAGTTTCCCTGGAACCCTTGTATTGCTTCCTTCTTCATTTTAATACCAATTTCCCCTTCCTTCCCAAATTTCTTAGCATTATAATCTATTTTAGTCTGTTATCCTATCGTTTTGCATGAAGCCTTAGGACCATATAGCAAGGGAGATGATTTGTACCAAACAAAATTTTGTCATCCACAACAAAAAGTAGTTCGACAACAATGCCCTTAAACATGAAGATGGGAATAGTAATTCACAAGTTTGTAAGGACAAAAACGTCTTGATTCTATTTATAACGCGAACAAAGAAATTGGAATGCGAACCTCCAAAAATAAAAATGACAATGATTGGAGTTCTCACAAACAAAGAAATTGACTGACAGTTTTTTCTTGCCTACTAGAATGTCCGCAAGAAGAAGCCGTTTTGTTACCACTTCTTAAAATGGAGAAAATAAGATCTTCTATCCTCCTTTTCCTTTTAACAAAAACAATGCGGGCGGGCAGACAAACAAAAATGGTAAGCTAACACTTTTTGAGAAAGGGTTTACGTTTTCTAAATGTATTAGACTAT
>JAUEJL010052574.1:0-32787 GCA_032274825.1 Drosophyllum lusitanicum
TTAAGCTGTGTGTGAGTACCTCTCTATACCAAGCGACCACAAAAACTCATCATCATCCTTTTTTTGTTCGTTACCGTCGCATTGCGCGGGTACCCCACTAGTATATTTAATTTATATAAGTATGAGTTTAATAATTCATTAAGTTTTATATATTAGTAATAAGTAACAAAAAAAAAGAGGGGTTTCGATTAATATTTAACTAGTTTAAAACTCCGTGTATAAACACAAAGGGTTGTTAATGTAAATTTTAAATATTTATGGTGTGAAACCTTAAAGATATAAATCAAGAAACATTCATGGAAATCGGAAGATGAAGAAAGAAAATTGATATATTTACATATTTGTGCCAATAGTTGTTAGTGGAATTAGGATTTGACATGAGATCCGATAAAATTGCCTAGCAAATTTACGGTAAGAGTTGAATCATAAATTAGGTTTTCATTAAAGAATGTTTTTTAATGACATGATATCCGATAAAGAAGATGAGTAACACGTTTGTACTTAAGATCCGCGCCCAACTCAAAATTCACGGCTTAAGGTTTTTGATGATGCTTGCTATTGTGTTTTAGCTTCCTCTCATTTAGCTTTGTGCTAATTTCCCCACTGTTGGACTGTTTTTGCAGGTTCGTTTGTTTTGGTGGTTGTTTAAAGGAAAGCTTGACCATACGCTCTGATATTTACTTTGTTGGAAACGAGCCATCTTTGTTTAACTTTGTAACACAGACAAGACGTTGTACTTTTGTAAACAATGTTCCCAGTTGTGGGATTTATGTAAATTATGTATAATTATGCTTCCGCATCGAATTAAAAAAATGGCTTAGGATTTTGCGGTGTTACACCAACGAAGATGTGTCATTTTCATTTCAAGCAACACTAAAACTATGTTTTCACATAATATTAGTAAATATAAAATCAGTATTCAAATAATTATTAGTAAACATATATCATCAAAGTTAACCTCTACACGAATTCGTTAATTGTTTGTATGTTTTAATTAATAAACAACTTTGATCTATAAAGAGTTGAAAACTTGAGGAATGCCTAAGAAAATAATTGTAAGACAATTAATTTAAAAAGATATAAATGATGATGAAATGAAATAGATTGTATTTGTTATTTGACATGAAAACATTTATCACTCCAATTCTTGAACTTATCAAGTTGTAATACAATTAAAACTGGATCGTTGACGTTGGTGTTGTCTTGAATGAACTTTTGGAGCTTTATCCCGTATTTACCTCACTAGGCATACGAAATATTTTCACCACTAACATGTATAAATTAAAAAATACAAAAAACAGAATGTATAAAATACGTATAATTTTAGATAATGATATCAATTAGTATACCTCAAATCTTGCAATTCACAGTTTAAAAGACTTTTATCACGTTCAGAAACCTTGATAACCTTCACATCATTTGATTGAATAACACGGCCTATAACATCTATAAAAATGAAAATAGTTGACTTTGAAAGTAATTAAGTTGTTCAAACTATAGAATATGCTCCAAAGAAATATAGTTAATTGTGTGGAAAACATTCCTTGTAAATTAAACTAATCAAACGTAATACTCTGATCGACTCTTCATTGGGTAACGGAACGAAAATCAACAAAGCGGAAATCATTATCAAAGTTAGAATGAAATCAGCTGCTGGTTTCACAATAATGCCCTTGTAAAAGCTAAGTTTCAAATCATGGTCAATAACTTTAAAGATGGAACTGTTTTCTGCCACTTCAGACTTATAGATTAGAAAAGCTTCACCCATCCTTAATTGATTGTCAAACTGGTTTATAAGACCTCTTTTGAGAGTGACAAAAATCCTATCACCATGTAACAGTAATACAACTGTAACACTGCCTTCGCAAACAGTGAATTTAGTAAAATTCAAGTTTTAAATCTGCGTGGATCCATTTGAAAATAAGATATTTCCAAAGTTAGTAGCGGAAATTTAAACCAGACTCTATTAACTCATTTAATTATTAAACACAGATTTGGTATTATATATGTACAACCAAAATCCCAAAAGCAAGTTCTCTGGTGTTACTCTAACCGACAACCGACCATATCAAAATACAATAGCATACAAAAAGTGTCCCTTCAAAAAGTATGTACACCCATCAGCAGGTAACCCAATCTCACCAGGCCACCTAATCATTACCTGTAAAAGGGATCAACGAAGCAACATTAGCTATAAATAGCTAGTGAGTACAAACTTATCACATGTATCAACAAAGCGAGCCACAATACAGGAATAAGCAATCAATGTTATCTAATCACATAGTGGAGTGCTGACAAGATCGGTATGAGTCATATCTTGCGGGATAGCCAGTCCGGCTCAACGACTCAAACCGGGGGATCATACACAACCAACCTTATTGGTGGGGGAGCATATAGCGTTCCACCGTGCACGTTACGAAGTCATAGGCCCACTCGGTCTCAGCGAATAACCAAATACCCCAACTGTTAAAGAACGGTGGTCCTGCAGAACCTACGACTCGGAATGGATCCTCGAGTCACCGTTGATCCTGAACTATGACCCGAGCCCCCTTGGGATCTAGTCCATGACGGACCTTAACCTTATAGCCACAAGAGGTCCGCAGACAATTTACATACACATAACTGATCCAATCAGGATCAATCAATATGCATGCATATCAACAAGTTCAACATAGCTGATCTAGTATGGATCCAATAGCATGCATGCATTACATAACCAATAAGTACTAAGCATGGCATATCATATCTTGTGCACATGTATACGAGGATTATGAGCACACATATATCATATCAAAACAACATGGTAATGTTCAAACCTTTATCTCTAACGCATATCTGAATTTAGAACCTACAACATATATCTCACTATAGCATTCAATTAATCAGATTAATCATCTCGCATTCAAATCCTTCTTTATTAAGACTTATGAAAGCCGGTACTCACCTGTAGAGCTACAACAAACAAATATAATGCTCTGGCTCTTCTAGTTCATCAGGTTCACCTAAAATATCTTTGCTTACATTAGACGTTTACACACACACACACACGAAGTATCATTACTAGAATACTGGTAGGAATCTCTTAATGACATCTTGAGTCCAACTACAAGTCCACACGGGTTTCCCAAACATCAAAACACAAAAGTCAAAAAAAACTGTTTGCTATTGCTGCAAAACACCTCCTTGCGGCCGCAAGCCTTCTTGCTTGCGCCCGTAAGGATGGTTGCTTGCGCCTGCAAGCAATATAATTAACAACACCCCTTGCGGACGCAAGGAATGCACCTTGCGCCCGCAAGTATCAAAGTCGGACCACTCTTGCGGCCGCAAGGCTACCCCTTGCGCCCGCAAGCAAGTCGGCTACAGACCAATGTCGGACGACAGTCCCCTGTTCCGACTGTTTTCATACCAATCCATTCTTAAACAAGTTCAAATCGATTTTCAGTGTTTACATACCATAGGGGTACCCATATTAGTCTAAAAACATTCACTTCATCATTTCTAACAAACCAAACAAGATTTGGGACCAAATTTAATCATTTGATCCATTTGAACCAACTTCAAAGAATTCAATCAAAACAACTATTTTAATCCATGTATTGTGTTCTAATCCATTCCCATGAGTTGTAAGAACTGATTGAGATAAGAAATTCCAGTTCTTGAGGTCAATTTATGCTTAACCCATTTTCGACCTCAAAACCCAAATTGAAGAACAAGGAAGAAAAACACTCACAAGTGGGAAGGAGATGATGAAGATGGAATTAGGAACTGGTTAGAAACAATTAAACACTTGGAGATCAGTTGATTTCCTCTTGGATTTCTTCTTCAAAATTTCAAGAACAAAGATGGAGTATGAATGTTTGTGTATGTGTTTGAATGTATGCGTGGGTGTATATCACTGGACCAAGATAAACCGACTTTGGGGTTAAACATATCCATAATGGGTATTTTGTTTCCCTTTTCAACTTACAACTTAACCCTCGTTTACCCGTTTTAACTAACAGGGATATTTTCGTAATCCTTATTCAAAACCGTTTACTAATTGATTTATTTCATTTATATTACTACTAATTTTATAATTCCATTTAACAACAAGAATATACACACTTTATTAATTCACTTAAATTACATACACACACTTATTACACATGACTAAGCCCGTTTTGAGGATGTTACAACAACATACAATAGTCATTGCATGACACTCTGTTACAAAAATAAAATCATGTAAAAGAAAAGGAAGGAAATATTTCAACATCTCCTCCTCCGAAATAGATATTTGTTTGCTCATAGTAATATAATGGAGTATGTATAAGTTAAGTATTCTACAAGTGACTCAATTATAGAAATTGTAATTGTAATTATAATTAAAGGCAATTCGGATTACTAAAATTAAAGAATAATCTTACTTTCCAAAATATTTGAAAGTAAGAATAAGAGAAATATTTTTACAAAAATAAAAGGTGTATTTTTTTAAAATTATAGAAAGTAAGAGAGAACTATAGAATAAGAAATTACTATGATACGTTTATATTAGGATACCGAATATATCTATATTTTATCTCTAACGTCATTAGTAATAGAAAATGATCAATATAGTATTAAATATTACATTTCTTAAAACACACAAACTCATGAATACATTATCTCATACCAACACAATTACTCATCCGTATCAACAAAATTTCCAAAGTTTATTGATATGTTTCATCATCTTATTTTATAAGTAGAAATTTTTTATGATTTTATTATTTTTTAAAGTTATTTTAAAAATTAATAAAATAATTGACGGATAAAAAGAAGTAAATACAATGGTAAAAAGAGAAAGAAAATGGACATGTTGCGAATGAAAATTATTCGATGTCACCATAGTGTGTGAATACCATCCCATATGTTATCAAAATGAACATATTATCAAGTATAAATTATTCGTCGCAACCGTATTGTGCGGGTACCATGCTAATATAATAAAATAGGTAGTTTTGCAAATAACTAAACCATGATGGAATAACATAGGCGGAAACATGGTGGACCAAATATGTAACACAATGGATGTTGGAGCAAGTATGAAAACCAGAAAAAACTGGATCATTCCGTATGTGTGTTTATTTTATGCACCTCCAAAACCACTTTGGTTATCCAAGGCTATGACACATCTATATAACTATATATGTGGTTGTGTTAGACATTGAAATAAAACAAAGTTAAACAATTAGATTATTAAAAGGAGGAACTCATTTTTTATAAGGAGTTTTAAAATAAATACAAGACGTTAAATAAAGTATAAAACGAATATGAATCAACTTATTAATTAAAACCAGCAACAAGGCCGGCCCAAACATTTTAGGGGCCCAAGGCAAGACAAATAAAAGGGACCCCTACTAAATTAAAAAAACGAATTACCAAGTGATTTAAAAATTTCTAGCAATATAGTAAACTAACCAAGTAAGTAATAAACGAATTATCAAGTGATTCATGATTTTAAGTAATCAAGTAAACAAACCAATTAACTTATAAACCAATTATCATATGATTCAAGTGGTTCTACTATTCAAGCAATAAAGGGTTACAAGTGATTCAACTATTTATCAAGTAATTCAAGTAAGAATTTAAGAATAAACAAAAGTTTACCTATTTGTTTGAAATTGCATATTGATTCTTTAATGACTCTCACCATCTTTAAGAGTTGAAACTTTACACCAATACAAATCCTCTATTAAATTATTCAACTAACCTTTAGTTTATTTGGTCACTTTGAATTGCATACTCCAAGTCTCCATGTTTATTCTTTAAATCAATCATGCCCTTAATCTCCCTTTTATGCATCTTCTCCTTCCATAATTCAAATAGGTAATAATGTACATATCTACTACTTCGTATTTGTATATACGAAACAAAAAAACCCCAAGAACAACAAAACCCCTGAGAACATTCAAGAAATCAAAAAATCAAGGCAAATAATGCGATTACCTTGAATGTTTTTGGCTTTTCGAGTATCGATGAAAGAAACAAATCGGATGACGCCATGACGGGATGAGCCGAACATTGATTCGTAGGAAATGAAGGGACTTGCAAGGTTAACAACATATCGCGATTACCTTGAATGTTTTTGGCTTTTTGAGTAGTGACTTACGAGATGCGAGGGCCGATTGCCAAGGAGTACCCATGTGCGAGTTGTGTCTTGTGAGACGTGAGGGCCGATCAGAGATGAAGAGACTCCACCCTTCTTCTATTTCCAAGGCCACGTCGTTTCCTTTTCCGATTTCAATTTCACGCCAAAGAAGAATAGCAGTTGCCTCATTACCTACTATGAGATGGGCCTTTCCTCACAAAATTTTGGGCTTAAATAATTTTTTTACTAGGCTAAATAGGTATATATGTATATTTAGACTTAAAATCACTAGTGGCCCATGAAAATTATGAGCCCGGGGCGGCTGCCCTTGTGGCCCAAGCCTAGGGCCGGCAATAAAGTATTATAAGTTCTCGAACTTATATATAAATTGTGATTTTATACTTAGAATTCATAAATAAAATTGGCAATAAAGTTTTATAAAAACGTACCATATTTTTCAAATCTCAGATATCTAACTACAAACACTTATTCTGCATAAGGTAAGTCGCTTTTTGCACGTAGGGGTGTCAAAAAAATCCCCAACTAGAATTAGCTTGTTAGGGCCAGGATTAGTTTGGTAAAAAAATGCTTAATCAGGTTGATCCAACAAACCTAAAGTTTATATATGATCAGGTTTCGGGTTAAATTATATGTTTTTAATCGTGTTGGGGCCAACTTGATAAGCTTTTTTATTAACCTAACATTTCACTTGTATTATTGATAACTAAAGTTGTGTTACTCGCTTTGATCCGGCATATCAAAACCTCAATTCAAGTTTTTGTCAAAAGAGGGAAAAATAATAAGAAATGAATCAAACAAATTATTTTGTATAGAGATAAGATCTACGCATAAGTAAAACAAAATATAAATGCCTTAAATTGCATGCTCAAACCAAGAGTGCGTATAATGAGAAATAAATCAAATACATTGTTTTATATTGTGATGAACTTCTATGCATAATTAAAGAAAATATATATGCTTTGAGTCACATGTCTCCATGTATTGCGTCACTCTAATATATGTATACCTAAACCAAGAGTGTGTTTATATTTATATGTTTAAGCACATTTTTTTAGTTTTCTAAACTTTAAAATATGTGAAATGAAACAATAATATTGTTTTAAAATTTATCATTAACCCGACTCTATTAATCCGAAACATGATTAACACGAACCCGACTAAGTTGCGGGTCAAGATTGTTTTTTTTGAAAAACCAGACTAACCCGGCTTGATTAACCCGAAACCCGATCAGGTTGACTCGATTAACATCCATACTTGCATGTCTAAGAATATGTGTCGTTTATCACACCTTTTTATGGGGTAGGGTAAGTCTTGACTCTTGCGAATTTGGATGAACAGACAACTCATTGTTTTAGTCGGTGTGGTTATGGGGATAACTAATGGATTAAAACAACCGTGCCAATGCTAGAACTTGCACTATTTACTCTTCAATTTTGACTCGTTATTTTCATATTTTGTGACAAGTGATCACTAATCATTTACACAAAATGATCTATAATGTTAATATCACCTAGCTTATGTGATGTTACACTCATAAACTAATTTAATACGTATATACGAAAATGACTAAATTACCCTTTATTAAAGTAGTTTGTAAATATAATACCATCTAAGTTAGACGATATTAATATTACGGATTATTTTTCCAATCTTTTATATACTATTAAATTTAGTTGGAAAAAATGTCTTAAACCCACAATTTCGGGGGGGTTTTCTTTTCTTGCCAATTTCCTTATTACTTTTCTTAATTAACCGGTTGCCTGCGTTTTCAATAAAACTTGATTCACCCCGAGCCCAGTAGAGAGATCTCAGAGCCCGAGAGCTTGATCTCTCTCACCCTTGAACTCAACTCATTGCTCTTTGATTCTGAACTCAACAAAGATCTCTGGCTCTGTTACGATCTGATTACCTGAGAGCCAAAAGATCGACTTCGAATTGGAAGTGTTTCATCGAAAAGATTGTTAATCGAAGATGGCCGGAGGTGCTGCAGGAGGGTTTGTTACGCGAGCATTTGAATCCATGCTCAAAGAGTGTTCTGGGAAGAAGTATACTTCTCTTCAGACCGCAATCCAGTCTTACCTAGGTTTGTTGTTTGATCTCTCTGTTTACTTTCAAATGCCAGATCTTAAATTTGAAATTTAATGTACATGTAATTCGTAATAAATTGGTAATTACTTGTGATTGAATCAATTTCATGCGTCTCTAGATCATCGATTTCCGCATTGGTTCCGCTAAAAAAGGATCCGCGCTTGATTTATGACATCGACCCTAGTATTTTTCTGATGCAATTACTCACTGGGCAGACTCCCACTTATAAATTTTAATGCGTAATGTACAAGCAGACAAGAATATCTATTGTTATAAGGGTGGGGAAATTATACCAATCTTGATAGAAGTGTGGCCCAAACGAAATATCTCTGCAGCAGTGAAAGAAAGTTCATTTAACATCAATATTATTCTAATTCTGTTTGTACTAATTTGACATCAACATTATTCTTATTTGTGTGTATACTAATTTGACATCAGAATCATTTTATTTGGTGGTTTGTGATAAGCAGATGAATAGCCTGCATACTGTTATAGATAAAGTTTAAAATGAGTAATTATTTGACATTAACATTGTTCTGCTTACTTTATCTATTATAACTAATTTCTTGTAGTGCATACCAGGCTCCGTACTATTCTTCGGGAAATTTGTGTAAAGGTGATACACAATTCCTCATTTTAGTATATGCTGCTGGTTTATAATAATTGGATTGAGACCTCTAGCACTAGAAGTCTCAAAGTCTGGCTGGCATTATCATAATGGAAAAAGATTAAATTAGCAAAGACTATCAACGTATAGCATATAAACCAATAATTTGATAACCTTCTCCTTTCTTCTACCTCATTTATTTCTTTAAGGTAGCAAAAACCGGGATTTATGTATTAGGAAGGACTTCTCATGGAAGCTACAATTAAGTTTACACATACCATTTATTGAATGTAATAATGCCATGTGAACACTTACCTGGAAAGTAACAGCGGGTGGTTACCATTTGCGGAACAAGGAGGAGGTTGTAGGGTCACAGAAAGTGGTATATTTAAGCAAGCAAGGGTGTCATTAGTTAGACTGATTAATGTTGAAGTTAGAAACATATGGGGAAGTGTTCTTTCCCTTTCATTTTGTAGTTGGGCATGAGATTTTAATCTTATCAAACCTCTTAACAAGCTAATCTTGAACCATTTATATCTTTTGCGAAACAATATCACAATCGATAAAGTAGTTCCTAGACCAGCTTACAAGGAAATCCTTGACATTCAAGAGCCCGAGACACCAGAATGATTAGATTTATTTGCAATGATGGCATGTAGAGGCTAATAACAATCACCAAAGTTTTGTTCTCCTTTCTAACATGAACTAAATTACTCGTACCTCCATCAGTCTTTCTGTTTCGGAACAATCATTCTAAGAAGTACATTTAGTGACATAATTTATGTACCCAAATACAACGTACCTCAAACTCTTGGTGCACTTATGCTACATGTCACTATATCAGCAGGGAATCCTTGTATAGTGTAGGATTTTGATACTCTCTTGTGCTTAAGATTTTTAATATGTTTGATAATTTAATCACAGATTAATTTCCATTTTCCTCTTCGCATTTTCAGAAAAGTCAAAAGAGACTAGTAAAGAAGCTATATCAAGTGATGCCAACAAAGTGACATCTTCAGATGGAGATAAAAGGTTCTTACTTTAAATGTTGTTATAAGTGGATGCAAGTGCCTGTTATTATTTGCAACCTTTTGGTTTTCAAATTCTTGCTGCAATTGCTTGCTATTGGTCTTACTGTCTCTTGCTTCTCTTCTTGCTTGCTAACCCAGTTTTGGTACGTTGTATGTATGTGTGTGTGCACAAATATATATTTGTGTTGGGAATTGTGATAAGACTCATATTAAAGTTTAATTCAAATTCGGTAAGGAGCAACATAGAAGCAAACTAGGGGATGCTTGAGTAAAGAGGAAGGTGGAGTGTAGATATAACGAACAAATGGTTGCAGATCAAGAAACATTAGAGATGCATCTCTGCACAAAACCTGATAGTATCTAGCAATATAGGATGCATGTATTGAATTTTGGAAAAAAGCTGTATATGAGTATAAATATGTTAATCATGGAGTTTAGGTTCATGATATATTCCTTCTGTCTCAAAATAAGTCTTCCAAGAGTTAAGGTGTAATGATATGACTTAGTCGTTTACATCACTTCTATAGTTCTATATTATACTTAACTTTCATTCTATAGTTGCTCTTTATATCTTTCACTATGACATAAGAATTACTACCACTATATGTCTATATATATAAATATATAAATGCATTTTAACCTTTATTTTGTTTTAATAGAGAAATAGATGGATATGAAGTAGGGGAGAGAGGGAGGTAGGGATATCTTTGTCATGAATCTCAAACTATAATAGGAGTGTACTTGCCAAACAACATCCATGTATCTCCTATCTAAGACTACTACAAGTATATGTATTTTGTGAAAATGAGGGGACTATAATAGTTAAAACTTTAGATAAATTATTGGCAACTGGTAACTTTGCATTTTAAACGAGCTTCAATTTACTTATTTCACATTGGTTGGAATTATTAAAAGAGGTGATGTTGTAGTGTGCCAGAAACTGCTGATGGAAGTGCAAGAACTGAAGTGGAGGCTGATGGAACACCTTCAGCTTCACACGACAATGAGGAGGCTGAAAGCGTTGGTGCTGTGGTGGCATCAAGCGGCAGTGTGAAGACGACATTGGCTAGTGCTGGGCACACTTTGGAAGGAGCTGAATCAGAGCTTGTTCTTAATCCACTACGGCTTGCCTTTGAGACCAAGAACCCGAAAGTCCTTGAGTTTGCATTGGATTGTCTTCATGTATGCCATTTTGTTCAGTTCTAGGTCTAAATAAAGAAAAGGACGTATACATGTTAGCATTCTTTGTTTTATGCTACAAGTGTTTCTTACGTCTTGCTTCCATTATGTTTAAATTAGAGGTGGCAAGATGAGCAAGTAGGGCATTGGAAGGGTGGGTAATGAGTCAAAATGGGTCATTTTTAGTACGTATCAAAACAGAGAGTGTGTGGTTAACCCACAAACACTTTTTGTTTCACTGTTAACCACTTTATAATTAGTTAACGTGTTAATTTTTGATTGGGAAAATAGTATTATCACAATAATAATAATCTAAATCTCTAGATAACACTATTTAGGAGATTGTATTAAAAAAATATACTTTGGGTGACTATCAACTTGCTCGATCTGTTTTAGATTGAACACAACCTAAGTCTACCCATTCAATAAGTAAATGGTTGAAATTACCACCTAAGTCTCAATGTTATATTGCAGAAAGAGTTTTTGAAGGTTCTTAATTTGATATTTCTACAGGAGACATGTTTGTAAAGTTATTCACATCAAAATTTTCTAACCGCAGAAACTCATTGCATACGACCATCTAGAAGGTGATCCTGGTCTAGAAAATGGTAAAAATGTTCGTCTCTTTACAGAGATTCTGAACATGGTCTGCAGTTGTGTTGATAATTCCTCACCGGACAGGTAAGTTGTTTTTCATGTTATTCATTTATTCTTTTCTTTTGACTTACGAATATTCTCCAAGAATTTCATTTCTTACCATAATTTCTGAGGAAATTTGTGCAGTACAACTCTTCAAGTCTTGAAAGTGCTACTTACTGCTGTCGCATCCGCCAAATTTAGAGGTAATTTAAGTTCTTGAAAAGGTTTTTGCTCTTGTCAAGTTGTGAAGTACTGACGCAGTGGCACTATGGAATAAGAGGAATGTGGCAATTATAAGGAATTGTTGTTACGAAAGGATAATACTTTGACATTGTTTCAAGATAGCTGGGGTTCTCTTTATGTAATTCCTTCAGACATGGTTCTGTACTTCTGTTATATACTTATGTGTCTTCACTAATTTCTTTAATCCAGTTCATGGGGAAGCATTGCTCGGAGTAATCAGAGTGTGTTACAACATCGCCCTTAATAGGTACAATTAGATTTTATTAGTTTTTTTTTCTTTTTCTCAGAGCTCATTTCACTTTTGGCAAAGAGAATTAACCAATGTTATCTCTTTTTTATGCTCAGCAAAAGTCCTATCAATCAAGCTACATCCAAGGCCATGCTAACCCAAATGATCAGCATAGTTTTCAGGCGCATGGAAACGGATCTGGTTTGCAATCTATAATTCTTGTTCTACACACAAGAAGAAAGTAGTACACTTTATTCTAAAGTTCAATTTTTTTGGCTTTCTTGGAATTCAGTTGTCTTCAAATAAAAGAAAAGGTTCGTCCGTTAAGGTTGAAGATGACGACAATGTTCAAAAAGATGACACTCCTATTGCATCTCTTGAGGAACTTCATAACCTTGCTGGTGGCACTGACATAAAGGTGCATAGATGCTTATTCTTTTAAAACTCGTGTTATAAAATTAATAGTAGTGGCAAAATTGGCCCTTTTACTTATGAATGGGTCATTTGGTTTGTTTTTAACTCAAACAATATATAGGGTAATACCCAAAAGTTTAGCTAGAAGGTAAATGGGTCTGATGGGTTGACAGTTTTCTAAAGTTTATTTTCAACGCATCCAACCTCCTAAATCATTATTCAAAGATTTAGTAGTACTACTGATTTACTGTAACTGTGTGTGCGTACACACACGCACACACATATAGTAATGTTAACTCACACATTGATTATTTTATATTCAAAAAATGACAAAGGATGGGGTCAACCTGGCTCGAACTATTTCAACCTGTAATAAAATTATCCATTTCAATCCAAATCATTTTGATCCATTACCCAACCAACCCCTCCCGCCTCTTCTAAAAAATTAAATTTCCTTTGATTCCTATTTGTTGTGTGATATCAGTGAAGTTTTATTAGAACTTTTGTTATACAGGGGCTGGAGGCAGTTCTTGACAAGGCTGTGAAACTTGAAGACGGTGGAAAGGCCACTCGGTATGTATGGTCTTGCCATAAAATTTAATTTGACTTTAACGTATGGTTTATGGCAGTGATTATAATCTGCCTTCTATTTTATTCTTAAGTGGGATTGACCAGGAGAGCATGAGCATTGGACAACGTGATGCATTACTCCTTTTTCGCACCCTTTGCAAGGTTTACATCATCCCTTATTTGCTTCTTAAATGTAGACTTTTAGCTACAAAATGTCTGGACATTTTGGTGTAATTTCATTTTATTATAGATGGGTATGAAGGAAGATAATGATGAAGTTACTACAAAGACACGTATTCTGTCTCTCGAACTTCTACAGGTTAGTTCTAGCAAGTAGCAACTATAACATATATACATCTGATATTGCAATTAATTTAAAGGTTTGGTGTCAAACTAATATACTCCTGGCACTATTTTCACATTATACGTGTGTGTGGGCGGGTTTTTGAAACATATTCTAAGTGATGGATTTTCAGGGATTGTTGGAGGGGGTTAGTCACTCCTTTACTAAGAACTTCACCATCATTGATTCTGTGAAAGCTTACCTGTCATATGTGTTATTGCGGGCATCTGTTTCACAATCCCCAGCGATCTTTCAGGTAAGTTGATGCTTCCATTAATGTTTTTGGGTATGTTATTTAATTCATCAGGAACTTCTCATGCTCAAGTACTGAAACATGATTGCTTTTTTTGTTTGCTTATAACTTACGTGTTTTTTACTTTTCTGTTTTGTCTATGTTTCCAGTATGCAACGGGAATTTTTGCTGTGCTATTGTTGCGTTTTAGGGAAAGCCTTAAGGTACCCAGAAAGTCTGATGGCACAGATTTGTATTTGGTTCTATTTGTAAACATGCAGATTTTTAAAATTCTCTTTCAGGTGGAAATTGGCATCTTCTTCCCATTGATTGTTTTGAGATCTTTGGATGGTTCAGAATCCCCGCTTAACATCAAATTAAGCGTTCTCCGGTATGATGTTTTAAGTGGTTCCCCATATTTTTGTTCAGGACTTGTTTTGATACTATTTAGACCAGTTCTCTCTCTCAGATTTCCCTCAAGTTATGACACTATTCTGCCAAGTTGAATAAAATTCATGATATGTGTTTCTTATCATCTTATACTGGCTAAAATTCCTTGCAGGATGCTTGAGAAAGTTTGCAAGGACCCACAGATGCTTGTTGATCTCTACGTGAACTATGATTGTGATCTTGATGCTCCAAATTCATTTGAAAGAATGGTAATATGTCAGTTGTGCCGTTAACTTTTGCATATTTTCTTAGTTCTTGGACCTATGTACATGATTTCTATCATTTTGTCTTCACATTTAGGTGACAACTCTATCAAGAATTGCCCAAGGCACTCAAAGTGTGGATCCAAACTCTGTCAATGCTACTCAAATTGGATTAATCAAAGGATCGTCACTTCAGGTTTCTATATCCTTTCTCTTTTTTGCCATCTCCTTTTGAGAGTGCTAATGCTCTTTTATCTTTTGATATTTAACTTTTATCATTCATGTTTTAGTGCCTTGTGAGTGTGTTGAAATCATTAGTTGATTGGGAGAAATTGCGGAAAGAGTCAAAGCAGAATGAAGACCAAAAATCTATCGAGGAAGATTCTTCAGCTGCAGAATCTCAAGGCAGGAGTGACGGGAACAACTTTGAGAAAGTGAAAGCTCATAAATCTACCATGGAAGCTGCAATATCTGAGGTACTTACCCCAAGAAAGAGAAAAAGGGTTTGACTGAGGTCAAAGAGCCCTCTTTTCTAATCAAAAAGTGATATCAATACATTAGAATTCAAAAGAAAGTGAATTTAGATGCTAGATTAAGCAATTTAAGGATATTAGCAGTTTGAAAAGTATAAAGTTTGAGCTCATAAGCAAAGAGTGTATTTTTATTAAAACGAGTAGTGTTATAATTTAGCTATGCATTTCTGTTGTTATCATATGTGATGATGGGTATCTAAGAAACAAGTGTGTAATTGAATATCGTGGGTCTGCATGGGCTATAAGTTTTGAAACTTAAATTCAACATTGAAACTTAAATTGCATGTTGAATTTCATATCTTGTAGTGTGCTTGAGCTTTATGAGGAAAATACTTTATTTTATCAATAAATTGCAGTTCAACCGTCATCCTGTGAAGGGTATTGAATTTTTGAAATCAAATAGTTTGGTGGAGAATACACCAGTTTCAGTTGCTCAATTTCTCAGAAATACGCCCAGCTTGGACAAGGTACTATTCTTAATTCTTTTTTGCATGACAAACACACACATTTACACCTTAGTCCCACATATTAAGCTACCTCTTAATTTAGGACAACGTACGGTCTATCCAGGATTAGCTTTTCATCAAAGTTGTTTGTGGACTTTCAGGCAATGATTGGTGATTATTTGGGTCAACATGAGGAGTTTCCTCTTGCTGTGATGCATGCGTATGTTGATTCTATGAACTTCTCTGGAATGAAGTTTCATACTGCAATACGTGAATTTCTTAGAGGTTTTCGGCTTCCTGGTGAAGCACAAAAGATAGACCGTATAATGGAAAAATTTGCAGAGCGGTAAGCAAGCATCTTTGTACATTTTTTTCTTATTCAATTCATCCTTCCTTGTAACGCTCTCTTATAGAATTTACCAATAGTCTGTTTTATGGGTAAACTTAGAGGTGGCAAGTCGGCGGGTAGGGCAACAGGTGAAAACTGGTTCGGGTTGAAAGTGATCATGTTTTAGTAAGAAATTGACATGGTTTGGGGTTGGGTTGTGTTGACCCTCTTATCACTTTTTTGTCCATATTTTAAAATGTTCTTGCTATGACTAATGTGTTAGTTATGGTTATAGAAACAATATGATAACAATAATATTCTAAATCCTTTAATAAAACGATTTAAGAGGTTGTTTGCATTAAAAATAGACTTTGTGCGGCTTTCAATCCATTCCCTTAACTTATAATTGACCCATTTGAGGTAATCAACAACCTGTTCATAATTTAATGGGCGAAAATTGCCACCTTTAGTTAACGTTAACTCCAAAAATGTTGCATAATTTTGTTTTTCTTTGACTTGTTTTGAAAATGAACATCATGCAGACAAGCCCTTTCTATTACTATCTACTAAGGGCTTACTTGTATGGTTTGGTTTGGTGTCTTTGTAGTTACTGTGCAGATAATCCAGGTCTTTTCAAGAATGCAGACACTGCCTATGTTCTTGCATACGCAGTTATAATGTTGAACACTGATGCTCATAACCCAATGGTATGGCCTAAAATGACCAAGGCTGAGTTTGTGCGAATGAATGCCACTAACGATCCAGAAGAATGTGCACCAACAGAAGTTTTGGAGGAAATTTATGATTCTATCGTTAAGGAAGAGATAAAAATGAAGGATGACACTGTTGGTGTTGGGAAAGGCAGCATAAAGCTAGAAGCTGAGGAAAGAGGGGGCATTATTGGTATTCTAAATCTGGCCCTCCCAAAACAGAACAATCAAACCGATAAACAGTCAGAGAGTGAAGCTATAATCAAACAGACACAAGAAATTTTTAGGAACCAAGGGGCTAAAAGGGGTACATTCTACACATCTCATCAGATTGAGCTTGTGAGACCCATGGTAGAAACTGTTGGGTGGCCACTGCTTGCTACATTTGCAGTAAGTATGGAAGAAAGAGAAAACAAGAATAGAGTGTTTCTCTGTATGGAAGGGTTTAAAGCTGGAATTCACATTACACATGTGCTTGGAATGGATACCATGCGCTATGCTTTTTTGACATCACTCATCAGGTAAATTTCTTTTTGGAAAATTTTCTTGTTAAAATACCTATCTACGATTATAGTTATTACAAGGAAAATGATAGGTATGATTTTGGACCCCACAAAATTCCTCTACTTTGTCCTCACTAAAGGGTATTTTAGATATTTGACCAATAGTATTATGTTTTTGTTAGACTACTTTATGAAGGTTTAATACATGCTATGTCTCTACTGGGTCAAATGAGCAAAATCCAACAAAATTAGCTTAAAAAGGAAGCGGGTGGGTGGTCCACCCATAGTGTATTTTTAATGCATACAATTGTATTTACACTAATATATCATTATTGAAATAATTAAAGTTTTTAAGTCATAACTAAAGATTTTGGACTGAATGTTTGGGTCAACTGGACATGAACCCCTTTCTACTTGTACCAAAAATTACCTGTTTTACCTGAACCCACCCATTTGCCACCTTTGGAGTCTAGTCTTGATATATTCTCATGAAGTTATGTTTTACATGCTTTGTAGATACACTTTTTTGCATGCCCCCAAAGATATGCGTAGTAAGAATGTTGAAGCTTTACGGACATTGCTTGATATAAGTGACTCAGAACCAGATGCACTTCAAGACACTTGGAATGCGGTTCTGGAATGCACCTCTCGGCTAGAGTATATTATATCCACTCCTGGCATGGCTGCAACAGTTATGTTTGGATCTAATCAGATATCTAAAGATGCTGTTCTTCAATCTCTAAGGGAATTGGCTGGGAAACCATCTGAACAAGTTTTTGTAAATAGTGTTAAACTCCCTAGTGAGTCTGTGGTCGAATTTTTTACCGCTTTATGTAATGTCTCAGCTGAAGAATTGAAGCAGAACCCAGCTCGTGTTTATAGCTTGCAAAAGCTTGTGGAGATCAGTTATTATAACATGGCTCGTATCCGTATGGTAATCACTTCATTCATTCAATTTAGCTTGATATTAGACGTTACATGGGCACAACAATATTATTACAGTAATAATCTGATAATCAGTAACAGCGATTGAGGAGGCTGTAAGCACTAAAGATACACTTTGGGTGACTTTCAATCCTTTTGTGTATATGATCAGTTTCTCTCTTCAGCTAATAGTTTGATTCTACCCGTTAGGGATAAACCATGACCCAAATCAACATCTTAATGGGTCTAAAATCCACTTTTACTTGATATGCTGTATATGCAGATGTACGTGTGTTATTACATTGAAGTTTGTTTAAGTTGCAAGATTTGAATAAAACTTATCCCGTTGATTAAGCAAACAAGCTGCTATATTATCAAATATTAAGGCAGTTCTTTTTCATTAGCATGTGAAATATGTGTAGGTTCTTTATTTTCGCTTCTGAATGATTCGTAAATATTAATATTTCCAGGTATGGGCTAGAATATGGTCTGTCCTAGCTAATCATTTTATTTCTGCTGGGAGCCATCATGAAGAGAAAATTGCAATGTATGCTATAGATTCTCTAAGACAACTTGGCATGAAATACCTGGAGCGTGCTGAACTTGCCAATTTCACATTCCAAAATGACATCCTAAAACCGTTTGTTGTTCTTATGCGTAATACTCGGAGTGAATCGATCCGGAGACTAATTGTTGATTGCATTGTTCAGGTATGCCTATCTTTGAGGTCCAGTGGACGTGTTTTAACTTTTAAATTTATTATAATAAGATGGAAAAAAGTTCCAACATAAAATATATTTGTGTATAACGAACCGTGGGGGAGGGGGTTTCTTGTATTGTTATTGACTTAATGTAGTTTCTATAACAGATGATAAAATCAAAAGTTGGAAGTATTAAATCTGGTTGGCGAAGTGTATTCATGATTTTCACAGCTGCTGCAGATGACGACTTAGAACCAATTGTTGAAAGTGCTTTTGAGAATGTTGAACAAGGTATTTTACTTATTGATTTATTGCCTCTACTTTATATATATGTGTGTATTATTTTCTCATTTTTATAATGGTTTTGACTTGTCAACATTAAACGAACTTGCAGTTATACTAGAACACTTTGATCAAGTTGTTGGTGACTGTTTTATGGACTGTGTCAATTGTCTAATTGGTTTTGCTAATAATAAAACTTCACACCGCATCAGCTTGAAGGCGATTGCCCTTCTCCGCATATGTGAGGACCGACTTGCAGAGGTTTGTTTCTTCCCCTATTCTCCTCCATCATTCATTTGTTTGCTAAGTTAATTTTGTGTGAAAACTCATCATCATTGTACAATTATCTCATGGTTGCCCAAGTTGTTCATTGAATTAATTTAGTTGTCAGATAACTATTTCCATAGAGTTAGCAAAAGGGGTAGGTTCAGGTTAAAGCTGGTAGTTTTTGGTACATGTCGAATCAGGTTGACCCACGACACTTTTTTGTTAAATTTTTTTTAAATAGTCACCGTATCTTATATGATTATGAAAATTATATCTTTTCAGGAGGTGTTATGCATAAAAAAAAGTTAAGAGATTATGGACCTGTTTTGACCCATTAGACCTGGTTCCTTTTATGTTAAATTTTTTCAAAAAATTCTTTCATCTGTTTGACCCACTAGACCTGGTTCATTTATACGCAAATGTGTCGAAAATGCCACTCCTATATCCTATGGAGAGAAAATGAGTTTGGATCCACTTGTTTTGATTTTTTCAGGGCCTTGTGCCTGGTGGCAGCTTGAAGCCCATTGATGACAATACAGATGCAAGTAGCGACATTACCGAGCATTATTGGTTCCCGATGCTGGCTGGTTTGTCTGATCTGACATCTGACCCACGACCAGAAGTCAGCAACTGTGCACTTGAGGTACTGTTTGACTTGTTGAATGAGAGAGGGAGCAAATTCTCATCTAACTTCTGGGAAAGTATTTTCCACCGTGTTCTATTTCCTATTTTTGATCACGTGAGACATGCTGGCAAAGAGACTACATCTTATGGAGACGAATGGATACGTGAAACTAGTGTTCATTCATTGCAGCTGTTATGCAACCTCTTCAATACTTTTTACAAGGTCTCTTAACGAATCTTTTTTTACTTTATTTTCACATATTGCTGCATATTTTTTCTTCATTGTTTTCTAAAAATCATTAAATGATAATCAATCTGTCTTGGATTTTACTTTATTTTCACATATTGCTGCATATATTTCTTCATTGTTGTGTAAAACTCATTAAATGATAATCAATTTGTGTCTTGCAGGAGGTATGTTTCATGCTGCCCCCACTGCTAAATTTGTTGTTAGATTGTGCAAAAAAGACAGACCAATCGGTGGCCTCTATATCTCTTGCTGCATTGGTCCACCTTATAGAAGTTGGGGGACACCAATTCAGCGATAGTGATTGGGATACCTTGTTGAAAAGCATAAGGTACATAGGGTTCAATCTCTTATAATTTTTTTTATAAGTGTGTATTTTGATTTATGTTTGCTTGTGGTTGTGTTTGTTTTCTTATTCACGTACATTGTGTCTGTAGAGATGCTTCATACACCACTCAACCCCTCGAGCTACTCAATGCATTGGGTATTGAAAGTGGAAAGAGTCGGGCGGTTATGGCTAGAGATTCAGAGGTTCATGTAAATGATAATTCGTCAGCTGTGTCTGCTAATGGTAAGTGACTTGATTTGTGTTGTAGAGGTGGCAAAAATGTGCATGCTGTGTTATGGGTCGAAGTGGGTTAAGATTTTGTATAGGTTGATATGAACAGGCATAGGTAAGGTTAGAGTGACCTTAACACTCTGACGGAAATTTTCAACATTTCTATAAATATGTAGTGTGTCAAATATGATTACAAATATTGTATTATTTTAACAATAGTCTGTTTTCTGAATTATATGGGTTTTCTCTCTCTTCCTTTCCTTTTTTTATTAATTTTATCTACTTGGCCTTTTAGAGAAAAAACTTGACCTGGTTTGAACAATTCATAACTAAATCGGCTGAATTGCCACCTCTAGTGTGTAACGTGTGTTCCATTTGTTCTAAATAGACGTAGTTTGACTTTTGGGGTCGTATTGGCTAATTTTCCTGTTTGAACTTGGTACATCAAACTTAATATCATTGCTATAATAGGAACATATTGGGTTGAAAGTAATCGTCTAAAAATGTCCATAAGTTTTAAATTTTGTTACTGCCACTGGTGAATCAGGCTTCATGGAATGTGCTCTTTTGGGACTAGATTAGTGCTAAAAGTTTTCAATTGATGATTTCTCTGTGATAGGTCAAGTGCAAGATCTTCAAGAAGGAAGGCCATCAATAGATCTGCATGAGTCTGAAGGTTATGCATTACAACTTCTTTTTAATGCTCTACATGTAAAATCCTAATTATATATCATTACATCATTAAATGGGGATGAACTTTTCTAGATATTGTGTTTACCCTTGAAACTCACATGTTATGGTTCTGAATAGTAACCACATAATCAATAAAACTACTCATATTTTTTGATTTCGGGGTGTTAAGATTTGCGTTTTATAATTCATTATCTGATTATTGTGACTTCTGGGTAAAATAAGATCAAATATTACCCTCTTTTTAAGATTATTTTAGGGATTTGAATTTCCATTCCCACATATCTACCTTTTTCACATAAATGTCTTTTTTATTGAATAAATAATTTCTCAAATAATCAGAATTTCTCAAGCATTCAAAGTTTCAAACATAAATAAAATTGTAATTTACCCGCCTTTTAATGTTACATATTTAGCACCTTTTAAACACCCTATATATTTTATTACCTGAAATTGTAAGCAAGTCATACGTATTACTTGCAAATACTTTCCTGGGTTAAGCATGACAGTCAGACAGTGTTAGCTCTACACGTTGTGTCCTTTGATAAATTGAGAAGGAAAGCATTTGACAGTCGATTGTTTGCAGGTCAAACACCTTCACCCGGAAAGGTCCAGAAAGCTTCTGAATCTGCAGATTTGCAGAGAAGTCAAACGATAGGTCAACGACTAATGGGAAACATGATGGACAACCTCTTTGTTAGAACTTTCACCTCTAAGCCCAAGAATTCAACTTCAGATGCTGGGATACCAGCTTCACCATCCAAGGTTATTTGTTATTGCTTTGTGTGCCCCATTTTATAAAAATTCTTATGTGAAGTTAAAGATACCCTTAATCTATTATTCATTTATCTTCAAGTTGTATATCTGGGAGCCTGGGACCCACAATATGAAATGTTAAATGAGCACACCGCTTAAGACCAGATTAATTAACATCTCCATACCTCCCTGACTCTCGAAAACATATTTGATTAAATAAAAAAATGTTATATGTTATACTCTGTAATCTTGAAGATGGAACATATATACTCTCTTCGAAAAATTTATGAGCTAAATAAGTGATATATAATGCAAAACTATATAGGACTTGACAGTCTTTTGTTCTTTAATATTTGTTTCCCAATGAGCTGCATCCCCTACACTTTTTGTACTTACCGAAGTTTTTCATGAAAATTTAGTAGTTTTATATATCATCCCAAACAATTGTTTCAAGATTTCCTTTTGGGATGTATGGAAGTTGATGCAATTTCCTTTTGGGAAAAGTTTCAGTTGTAAACCACACATTAATAAATGATGGTAGCAGTTTTCAATTCACTTTATCCATCTACTATGTACTTATTAAAGGTATATAGTTAATTAGTTATTTGACTTGTCAAACACTTCCAATAAATTATGTGCCAAATCAAATTTTGGATCTATTTTGGGATGAGGCAGTTAGCAGTCCATATGATTTCAAAAGTTAAACCACACATTTTGGTGTCACTATAGTATTTCATTTTGTTCTTTAATTCATAAGCTAGGAGGGGCTCCTACCTTTTTGGGGTCCCCTGAAAAGAAATAGGATTTTGTTGGTATTAGACCAAGAAAGAACTCCGGACACTACAAGAACGTAAAGTAGAACACGTTTTTGAAAATTCTCTATAATAACTTTACGTTTTGATTATTCACAGCATGTGGATGTTGTGGAACATGAGGCTGAAGATATGACTGAAAGTCCATTTATGGGAACCATAAGGGGCAAATGTGTAACACAGTTGCTACTACTGGGGGCCCTTGATAGTATTCAGGTACGCATCCTACTTTTACGCGTCTATATATCCAAAAAGGGAATCGATTTTACTAACATTTTGTAAAACATGCAGAAAAAATACTGGAGCAGGTTGAAGGCATATCAAAAGATTACAATATTGGAAATTTTGTTCTCGATGTTGGAGTTTTCTGCATCATATAATTCGTACACAAACCTCAGACTTCGGATGCAACACATTCCTTCTGAAAGGTTAGTAGGTCCTATGCATTTTGACTAGAGGTGGCAGTTTTGACTTAGTTACCTTAAAGGGGGTCAATTTGGGTTTAAATTTTATCTTGACCAGGTCAAATGGGTAAACTTAAAAACTTAGCTAGAAATGAAACGAGTCAAACGGGTTGATGGGTCAAAACTTAATTGCTTTCCTCAAAAAATTAAATCACTATTGTAGTAGTATTTTTTCTGTAATTATATTCTACTCAGTAGGTATTTTTTATATATAAAAGTAAAGCATTGGTGGGTCAATCCTACCTGTTAAGTAATGTCCCACATCGGACGGAAAGTGACTTTGTAATCTGCTTAATAAGGGTCCTGGGCTACTCCTCTCGTAACCAATTGGTTTTGAGTTGGAACCCCACAAACTTACATGGTATCAGAGCAAGGTTCACCCGTGGTTGGTCAAAGGCCACACGAACTCCACTTAACCCATAAGTATCCACGTGTTGGGCGGAAAAAAAAAAGAAAGCCACACGTGAGGTGGCGTGTTGAGTAATGTCCCACATCGGACGGAAAGTGACTTTGTAATCTGCTTAATAAGGTTACTGGGCTACTCCTCTCGTGACCAAATGGTTTTGAGTTGGAACCCCACAAACTTACACTACCCAACCTGACCCCATGTCCTTACTATAATTGCCTATTTTAAGCCGTACCCGTTTTGCCACCTCTAATATTGACCATTTAGCATGCTCATTATATGTGGGTCCTGATTATTTGGATGAGCAGAAATGACGATTTATTATGATTCCTATTTACCTATTCTAAACAGAAATGAAAATGAACTGTGAAAATGAAAGAAGAAAGGTAAATGATATTTTATCATATGCCTTAATCATTCTGATTCGATGTTTTTTTATGATTGGTCAGACCGCCTTTGAACCTTCTACGGCAGGAGTTAGCTGGGACTTGCATTTATTTGGACGCGTTACAGAAGTCGACATCTGGGGTGAACCCAAATGAAAAGGGTTCTTCTACTGAAGAAGATAATGATAATGCTACAGCAGTCAAGACTGATGCTGAAGAGAAGCTTGTCTCTTTCTGTGGGCAGGTGCTGAAGGAAGCATCTGATTTCCAGTCGAGTTTTGGAGAGAACACCAACATGGATATTCATCAAGTTCTTGGATTACGTTCCCCAATTATCGTTACGGTATCAGCTTCTTTTTTTTCTTTTTTCTTTTCCCAAAAGGTCATGTTTGCTCCCACTCTGCCTCATGAAAACTGAAATGTTTTATATTTGGTGAGTTTGTTGTTTCATTTGAAGGGTATTTTGCACATTTGATAAAACAGGTATATGACTTTCTTAAAATTGTTCCCTGTCCGATGTCCCAATTTTCATAGGATGAAGGGGAAGTGTTTGTTTTAGATGTTATTCTAGGTGATAAACAGTCATACTTGTGAGAACCATACGCAGTCAAACATCTTTTCATGTGACTGGGGAATTAGTTGTTTTAAAGGGTATATTAGACATCTGGGACAAAGGACATCATGTTGTGCTGTGTTTTTAGACATTTGATAAATAGTCAAAACAATCTTCTGAAGCATTGTCCCTAGCAAAATATATCATCTTACAGGGAAAAAATTGTTTTGGAGGGTGTTATTAGACATTTAAATAGTAAAAAAAGCACATGGCTAAATTTTACGCACCATGGTTAGCTTTTCAGTTTACAGAACGTTTGTGTTTGGCTATGTGTTTCAGGTTCTTAAGGGAATGTGCGCTATGGACAGCCAGATATTCAAGAAACACCTTAGAAGTTTCTACCCTTTAATTACCAAGCTTGTATGCTGTGAGCAGGTACATATCCTACTCTCAGAAACACAGAATCATTTAAGTTATATTTTTCAATCTGGAGCGAGCCTTTCAAGTTGCTGGCTTTTTTTTTTTTGCTAAAAAACTCACTGGTCAAGTCATGAGAACATCCGTCTTTCTGAACATAAGGACAGGTCATAACTTGACGTAGTGGTGGCTGTTCGTCTGTTTGACCATTTATGTTGGTTTGGGTTATGTTTTATCTCTAAGTGGTCAAATGGATTATACTAAAATAAGTAGTTAGAAAGTAGCGCAAAATGTAATTTAAATGTTCAACCTCTTAAATCCCATTTTTTATTTTTTATTTTCTAAAAAAAGCAATTATCATTGTAATAATATATACTTTATATAATCATATTTGACCCACCAATTATTTATAAAAACTAGAAAAATTGTATGTTAGAAAGTGATGTTGGTCTACCAAACCGTTTCAATCCATGTAGGTATATAACAAGTTAGTCGTTGGAATTTTAGGATTTTTCTTAAATATGACTCTTTTTGGCTCAGATGGACATTCGTGGTGCTCTTGCTGAGCTTTTCAGCATGCAACTAAATGGACTTGTGCAATAGGGATCGATTCATAGTAGCTATTAACAACATTTCGACGGTTTTTGAGCGCTTAGAAGCAAGACATAACCTGTGAGCATCGGGTGATTATCATTTTTGTGTCTGTATTCTTTTGTGTATTTGAGGACATATAGAGGTGATGATGACCAGTTGTTTTGTTGTATATTTGCATAGATACAGAAAACGGCATGAGATTTTTCCGGTTGTTGTAGGACATGTTTGTCAGACCTTTAAATATTCAATCTACGATTAAATCGAATAGAACATCATGAGATGTAGTTAATGATGATTTGAATGTTGGAACATAGTTGAAAATATCTCAAAGTACCATTGAAAAAAAGTCAAGAGGAGAAGTACTATGCTGCTGTGTGATACAAAACACAAACCAATCAGGTATGTGTATTTTTAAACTTGTATATATGTTGTGGTCTAAATGAATATATGCTTAAAGGAGTATCAAAATGGTTTAAATAGACATTAACAATCCATTTTAGTTTACTTATCAATTTGGGTACTCTTTGTTTTAAGAAATAGCAAGATATTTGTATGGAAAATGATTTAGCTCACAATAAATAGGAACAAATTTCATATTAGTTATTTGGGTCCTGCCATATATAAATAGAGGGTAAATGATAAAAAAAAAGAAGAGAATATAAATATTAAGTTTTATCAATAACTGTAATAACTGATTTTTCTTCCTTTTTTTTTTCTTTTTTTGGTCTGAGATTGTAAATTCAAGTGTTTAACTAAAAAGGGAATCACAACCTAAACGACATTTTAACGGTCAAGTCAACGAGTTATTGCCAAGGCGAAATCCACATGGTAGTCCACGTCACCATCTCGGTTGATGTGGCAATCTACTTGGCATCACATCATCATGATCAGATTTCTTTTATAAATTTATTTATGTCAAGTATTAATTTATAAGAAATTAATTTATCCTTAGAGTATTTAAGACAATATTTAACTAATAATTAACCTTTTGGTAGTTAGCTTAATACACATTACTTAGTAATTATCTTTTTAAAGATTTATCCGAATACGAACAATTTTAATTTTTGCTATATATGTTCTTGGTACATTCATGATGTTTTTGTGGTAATCTTTAATTTGTTAATGTTCATATTCAGTTTCATAATTTTCTACAAGTTGCTCAACAACCACATCCACATGCTACACTCAAACACCTTAAATCTTAACAAAAAAACCCACCTTAACATAAATCTGAAATTATAATAAAATATGAAAACCTAAAGCTGTTTATGAAGAACAACACTACTTAAAATCACTCTTACCAATGAAATCAATCCATAGATGAAGGACAACTCATGAAGAATGATTATTGATGAAATCAAACCCTAACCAACCGTAAAGCAAAATCTTTTTATACAAGCAACTCGACTCAAACACACACACACACACATTCAAATCAACGTTCAAACACTAATCGTTACATGAAAACAACGGAACCCCAATGGCTTCTACACGAACTCCAGGAAATGGTATTTAGGCTAAAGGCTGGTCTAGGTGTTTGAGACTCCGGTATACGGGTAGCATTACTGTTTATGCATAGGTAAAGCTTACCATAAACAATAGTGACTCGTGGGAAATAGGATGGCTCACGAAATTAATAGTGCTTTCAACTATAAAGTTGCTAGAATTTGTTCTCTCAAAAACTGCCATAAAAGCATTAAATTCGTTGGAATATTGTTCGCCCGAAAATTCGACGAAGATAACCGGAGAAGGTAAGTCGTCGGAAACTAGTAATTGGTAGAACTAGTTAGCAAAAGTACTATACTGTTACATGAGTTGATGTATTAATTTGTAAAAAACTTTGAATACCATATTGGTGCATGGAGCCAAGTATTTCATTAACTTTTAAGCAAACATTTTTTATTTTAGGGTGTTATTAGCAAGTATTTAAAGCTTAAGGATGTAACTATAGCAAAATGAAAGATAGAGTGCTTCATGTTTCGGCTTTTACTAGGTCTCCATATTTTGTTTAAAATTTAAGGATGTAATGTTCTTCTTTGAGAATTAAAGCTGAAGCTAAAAATGAAGTAGTGTCTCTCATAGAAGTATCACAATTATACCCATTGGTATTAATCTCTGGTGATTATACATTGTTGGAAAATTTCGGGTTCATGAAGAGCATGGAGAATTGTTGACTCGGAAAATCAAGCGACAATGTGGAATACACTTTCCTTAAGTTATATTTCTACCCTTTAGATAGGTTACAAGAAAAATCCACCGATAATCAAATCGTGTAATTCTAGACAACATAGTACATAATGGCGAATAACTGTTATTATGTTAACATTTATGTAATTAGGTCAAATGTATTGGCATAGTTGAACACTCGGTGTATGTTGACGACACTCATCGTCATATGCACTGAAAAAAACTCAAATTCAAAGTAAGCGAGTACCCCGTTTCAGTGCTAACAACTCAATTTCCCCAACCAATACTCAACATTGATAGAATCCAATACATGTCTCTTTAATAGTGTTTGTTTAAGTTTTGAGCCGCTACCCGAAGTGATACGAGGGCCCCCCTTTGACCCCTTCCTTTTGAGCCTACAACTTTAATATGAATAATGTAAGTATGCACTCTGCACCGTCGAACTTGTTATCAACTTGTACTATATCCCTCAGTATTATATTAAAGTTACTAACATTTCTCTCCTACTTTAGTGTAATACTTGTCATAAAATAATTACAACACAAAATAAACGAATATACAAATAAAAACAACTAAAAAAACTTATGCATAATTGTATAATAATTTATAAGTGTTATGTAGTAGATTAAGCTTTAGAACTTGTGTCTCCAGACTGCTGCTGCTATAGAAATCATGGTGAATTTGAGATATTGATGTTCTAAGAAATTTGGGTTTTCGATTATTTGGATTACTGAGAGTCGTGAAACACTTTCATATTGAAGTATTTTGATGGTACAATCGAATAAAACTCAGTATAGATTTGAACAAAGAATTGAGATTATGTTGTTCTGATCTTTTCTGTACCAATTCGTGATGATGACCAATCTCCAGACGAAACCAAAAATTGTCAAAACCGGGTGGGTCAAAAAACCCGGGTCAGAGGACCAACCAGGGGCTTTGCCCCTTGGACCCCGCCACCGGGGGCGCTGCCCCCGAACCCCCGTTGTTCAGGGGTTTCGCCCCTAAATAACATTGTACTTTGAATCAAAATAAATTCAAACAAGTGTGCACTCCGCACCATCCTTACTTGTTCGATATTTATCAAGATTCAATTGGTTAACAAATTCATCTCATTACACTTAAATAATATTGGTAATACAAATTACCAACAGATGTTGCATGTATGTTTTGGGAATTGAACATTGGAGATAGCAACTAAATAAGTGTTCAGTGGTGCTGTTCTTTTAGAACTAGCAAGGATCCAATTATTCACTTACTAAGTATTTCTTATTGTAATATGAGATCATTTCAGTATTTTATTGGTAGAATATATGAGAATCATAATTGTTCTACTTGGATTTAGGGTCAATGAGGTTGATTAAGGTCAAAGTCCACTTGTTCTTGTTTGTTAATAACACTTTCAGTCACATGGTTTTGGTATGTTAGGTAATGACCGATATATGTTCTATAAACTTAGTTTTGTGTTTTAAACGTTTTTGAGTCAATTTGTATGGGAAAGTTGCAAGTTTTAACTAAGAAAAACCAAAATAACAAGACCGACTTAGTCACCACTTCGGATTTTGATTTGTTTTATTAAATTTGTGAAAAATCAGTTGTACCTCATATGTAGGCATGCTATATACCATTTGAAATCTATGCAAGCCTAATTTAACCCATATGTAGATCATCTCTAGGATTGATAATCCAACCTTGACCTTAACATGGGTTGGAGAGATGAAATAGACTTTGAGCTCCTTTAATTGTGATGAAGAACACAAAGCTTTTTATGCAATTAGATTATTAAAAGGGTGGTAAGACTCCATGTGTACCACCATGCCCAAGGAGGTATTGATGGCGCTAGGCCTGGCAATTCGGGTCGTGTTCGTGTTAAATGGTTCGTGTCGTGTTCGTGTCAATCATTTTCGTGTCGACCCATTTTCGACCTGGTTTAGTTTCGTGTCGTGCCACTTAATTCGTGTTCGGTTCGGGTCGTGCTTTCGTGTCGACCCATTTTTTGGAAAAAAATCAAATTATGTTTTCGGTCAAATAACTTGATTTTCATGTTGGGTTTCATATCGAATTATTTTTTAGAAAAATGTTGCATATTCTTGTAATGTTGCGGACGACCGAACAGCGGACGACGACGACGGAGATGGGATGTCGGTGTTGCAAGGGAGGGCTGGAGGCTAGGGTTATGAGTTCTTCTTTTTTTCTCCCTTATTTTCTTATTTCTATTCTTGTAAATTGTAATCTTGTTATACATTAATTAACTTGTTTTTTTAATTAATATTTATTAATTTATCAAAATAAAAATTTAAATGACACCAAGCCACCAACTTTGAAGGTAAAAAATTAAAAATTGTAAAAGTGCCGCCACTTTTATATTTTAATTAGTTATTTATTTATAATTTATAATTTCTAATATTTTTAAGTAAATATTTTTTGGTTTTTTTTATTATTATAAAAAAAATCGTGTTAAATAGGTTACCTTTGGGTTATCGTGTTCGTGTCGTGTTCGTGTCGACCAGTTTCATGCCATTTTCGGATTGACCCATTTCTGATTCAATTCAGTTTCGTGTCATGTTCGTATCGACCTAGATCGTGTTCAGTTCAGGTTGGGTTCCGGGTCATGTTAGGATTTACCAGCCCTAATTGATGCCTTGCCCTTGATCTATAGTATCAAATCCGTTATGACAATGTAAGCGTGTTCTAAGGCCTTGCTTATGGCCCTTCCTCTTTCTCTTTCTTACCCAAATGTCACATCAGCGTCATATCATTTTTTTCTTTCTTTTCTATTTCTTACCCAAATACCTAGTATAGTCTAACACAAATTAACTCAATCTTTTCCCCACTTTTTAATTTATTTTATTATACATGCAATTATTAAACAAAATAAAATATTTATAAATTATATAAAAATATAACAAATAATAAAAATAAAATTTTTATAACATTAATAAAACATATCATTAGAAAATAAAAATTACAAAACACTAAATCGAAAATAATAGATAATAAAACCATTTAGAAATCTAGTCGTCCTCGTCGACAGGAAGTTGGATACGTGAAATATGTTCGACCAAATCCGACCGAATGTTATTACGAGTCTCCCGGTTTTTTTACTTCTCGAATGTTTGTCGCGTGTGCTTACTCACTTATTTGTGTTTCGATATTAGAAGATAGAAAGTTGTTTTTATTGAAACTACAAATTGCATAGTCTTCGTTTTCGAGTATCTATTGTGTAATATGACACAAACATATATGATGTGTCCAAGTCTTATCGGATGTCATCTGCGTGCCAAATTATGAAGTATGTGTCAATGTTGTTTAAGCATACCAAAAGCTCGTTCAACATCTTTCAGTGCCGTTCTTGCGCGGACTTGAACTTTTTTTGTTTATCGTCTTGTGAGCATGTAAATGATTTTATGAAAGTAGCTCATTCTGGATATATCTCATTGACTACATAATATACGTGTTTGTAAGTGACTCCATTCACCTCAAATGGACACTTGGGTGTTTTTCCTTCATAGACATCGTTGAAGATGGGTGACGTTACTGGAACCCACAACAACGAAATATGCATGCCAAATCCATAGATCATGCAAGGTCACAACCTTTAAAATGATTGTTGGGTGCTCATGATTACCTCTCATAAACGGACCCGCCATGCAACCGCGCAATTTTCCTACGTCCAACGAGTACAATCTATGCTGCTAAGCATCGCGGGAAATCCGTGTTTTTCTTCATGCGTGATGTATAAACACTGAATATCAACATAAGTAGGATTGCACAAATACTTTTTAACATAGAAGTCAATAATACCTTTGCAGAATTTGTATAGGCAATCCCGTGACATTTTCTCTCCTATACTTAAGTACTCATCAAATGAGTCGGAGGCTACTCCTTACGCCAATTATTGAACAGCAGAAGTACACTTTTATATCACTTTTGTATCAGAGATAAACCTTTTTTTCTTTGGCGTTCCACTTTTATTTAAAATACGGATACTCTCCTTCTTAATCATCAATTATTCATTCGATACTTGTCTGCTAATCTAGAACCTCCGTCTAAACATATCCCTTGTATAAATAGGGTTATTGTCAAAGTAGTCCTTTATAAGCCGCTCGTTTGCAGCTACCCGACCTCTTTCTATGTTCCCACAATCCCGCTCTTCAGTCTTGCTGACAATTCTGCAGTGCTACCATAAATTAAGTTTGTCTCTTCTCGAACCAACTCTATAAAATTACGTTTTCCTGCTCGATGATCTCGTTAGTTAATATAGACAATGATGATGCAATCGATGAAGTGAGTTGTGGTGAATCTATATTGTGTCAAAACTAAATATTTTTTGTAGTATAAGAGAGAAATAAAGATTTTGGGTTAAATTTTTTAAGGTGCATAGTGGTGTATTTATAGGGGAGAGGGGAAAAAATTATAACCATTGAATAACAACTTAATTTTAAAAAACGTTGAATTGGCTCGGTTTGGGAGAACCGAACATAATACCCTATCGGGTTGGAAGGGGATGTCATACCAGTGTTAGACCGATCATCCAATGAAGCCGATAGCCTACCAAGAGCCTTCCGGTAAGGCTATACGGGTTGTCTAAATAAGACTCAGAGGGAGTTCATAAATCATAACTAAGGGTGTAAACAAGTCGAGCTTTTATCGAGTAACTCGAGCTCGGCTCGTTCGAGTCGAATTTTATCGAGCACGAGCCCAAAAAACGAGTTCGGATTATTTAACGAGTCGAGCTTGAGCTTTAAAGAGCTCGGCTCGAGTCTTTATCGAGCCTTGTATAGTATATGTATATTTATATATGTAATATGTATACATGATGTGCTAATATTAAAAAGGAGTACTTATTGAAACAAATCTACTTTATATACGTATTATTTATACTAAGTAGTTACTAAAAAATCATTAAGAGTTAATTACATTTTTGGTCCCTGTGGTATACATAAAATTACAGATTTAGTCCTTGGGCTTCAAAAATTACGACATTGATCCTCATGGTTAAGATTTTGTTTCAATGTTGGTCCCTAGTACACTTAAAAAGAC